>VYXF01008705.1:0-62397 GCA_013397295.1 Polioptila caerulea
CAAGCTCTGGGTTCCCACACACCCCGGGCTGTGGTCCCTGCTCTGGAGCCTGGATCTCCGCTCCCCTGGGGCGCAGCCGCTGCTGCTTCAGGGGAGAGCTCCAGCCAAGGCAGCTCGTCTGCCAGCTTCCAGGAGATTTAACCCGACTGCTCAAGTCCTTGTGAGCGTCCCTGGGTGTTGGGTAAGTGCCATTCTCCAGTTTCACCAGTGCTCTGGAGAAGTTTATGGGTCCATTGCAGACCAGTAAAGCCGGGTTTCCCAAGTCCTTCATCAGCAAGTTACAGTCCCTCAATAGTCTGTTCTACCCTCTTCACTCACACTAGCCAGACTTTTCCCCAGTTTCAAGAGGACTTGCTTCTCTTCGTTTTCTTCATATATGAATTTTCAGAGTCTTCTGTCAGAAGCAGACACCAAATATTTGTCCCACTTTTTGGTGTTTGTGGTTTACATCCACTTGCACTGGAGTCAGCAAGGGGCAGACCCCTGACTTTGCCCTGTGCTGTGGTGGGGAAAGCCCCCAGCTCCAGTAACCAATCCCACTGCACTGAGAGCAGCTCAAAGAGTAAGCAAAGACCAATGACTTGTCTGGGTTGAGCAAGTCTTGCCTTCAAAAGGGAAAATATTGTCAGAAATTCCCTCTGTGTGGTGGCTGGGTGTGACTGGAAGGTGCTGCTCCCACTGCTTGCTGTGGTTCCAGTGCAGAAATGATCTGTTGCCATCAGAGTTGCTGCTCCTCCTCACTGGGCTCCGGCCACCCTCCCCTGCATGAAGACAAGGATTTCTTCATGACAGTGTGCTTGGTATCCACCTGCCCAAGCTGTTTTCTGTTTTCTTGTTGCACTCAGCTTGGCAATGTTGTCATTTTCCTGGTACATGGGGAGTAATTAATGAGAATGTCATTTCCAAGTTGTTTTCAAAGACTAGACTGAGAGTCTGAGAAATTATTTCAGTCAATGCCTTAGGATTTTTTGAACTGTTTTTTAAGTTAAGGAAACTATAGCAGCACATCTGGTGGGAAATCACTGTGCTCATATTTTTAAGGACAGCAAGACCTGACCTCTCAGTAAAGATGCTGAACTTGCCCCCCACCAGGGCAACTGGCTGCCCCAGGCAGGGCTGGCTGGCACTCCCCCAAACTGTGGCAGCACTTCCCTGTGTGGTGTAAGGAAAATGGCATCCTTGTGGTGGTCTCAGGAGGTGGTGGCTGGTTGTGCTGAGGGTCAGATCCTGCCCTGAGGAGCTGAAGGGTAGAAAGATGTGCCCTGACTTGGCCCAGAGTCCTCTCACCACCCCTCAGGGCTAGTTGGGCTGGGCTGGGCAGAGGTGTTGGCTGGGATATCTGTATTTTATTGTACCTGTTACTTCTTTCACAAGAGCAGTAAGTCTGCTTTATGGGAGACCCTGAGTGACTCCTTAAGGAGCACAGAGATTGGTTTTAGCACCTTTGCTCCCCAGGACATTGCTGTCCCCAGCACTGGCTCAGAGTGCCCAGGCACAGACTCGGATGATGCATGATGGTGCTCATTTTGGGATCTCCTTGGCCACTTTCCTCCTGAGCAAATATCCCTAAAACTCTCTGCTGAGCCTCATATTGCTCTATACATTAACTTTTCTATTTGAAACAGGGATGTCTGAAAAGACTCTCAGGCAGCCAATATTTCTCTTTTCCTCCTTTCTGCCTCTGTAGTCACCCATTTCTGTGCCCTGATCATCCCCCAAGCCCTACAGCAGCACCACTTTACAGTAATGCTCCCTACAGAGCTCTTGTGGGTTTCTCGAGGGAGTGGTGGATTTTCACAGTGGAGTCACAGTCCACATTTCTAGACAGCTGCTATCCTCAGTCTAGGATGAACATGGGATGCTCTGCCTCCACAGGCTGGTTTATGTTTCAAATTTGGGCAAGTTTTCTCAGGAGGGTGAATGTTTGAAAACAGTGAAGTTACTGTAGGTTTCAGGGGGTTTTCTGAGCATTGTGACAGTTTTATTCCCATCAATCTGCAGGTTCTCTGGCGTGGGTGAGAGGCTGAGCTCGTGCCTGTTTCTGGTGATACACAGAGCATCAGCCCTGCAGCTGCCATTTGTGTTAATGGGCTAAACCCCTCACATCAAGCTGAGAATATACTCCTGCAAATCCCAGCCACCCACTGGGACCTCTGGGGGGATGATGTATTCCAAGAGAGGTGCTTCCAGCAGTACAATACCTCAGGATAAATAAACAAGGAGCTAAAGTTAGGCTCCAGTTCAGGAAGACTGGTTCAGTGCCAGCATTATAACACTGGGAAATCAGGTAACAGCGATGCCAACCTTTATCCTCCTGGTCCTGGCCTAGCCCAGTGCTGCACAGTACCATCTTTGGAGCCATCCATCAGCACTCAGCCTCACCCTGATGATGTATGGTGCCCATAGATCCTCAGAGCAGGAGTGCACTCTGATGTATTGCGCCCATACATCACGGCCAGAGCTCACCAGGTGATGTATTAGTGCCCTGAGAATGTATTACTCAGATGCTGGTATTGTTCAGGGATAAAGCCAAGCCAAGGAGTGGATTCAATTTAATTACAGCACAAATGGTAGCCTGGTGCCAGGAGCACTTTGGTGCTGAGGCGCTGCCTGTGGGAAAACGAGTCCCACTGCAGAGTACCAGGAGAAGAGGTGCCATGGTTTAAAGGAATGGTCATTTTTCAGAAAAATACCAAAGGACTGTTCTGAGAGCCCTGTAGAACACGTTATGCAGTGTGCAGGAAGCGCCTGAGTGGGCAGTGGTGCAACTGCTCCTGCCTGGAAGCTGGGAGCTGTTAGGGTGGCTCAGCATTTTGGAAAGGGTGAGGGAAGGTGATTTTCCTTTGGGCACTGAAAATTGCTGGACCCCTCTAAGTAGAGTGAAATATTCCTTTCAAAAACACTGTCTTCCCCACCAAGGAGAAACCAACATTGCCTGTTAGTGTTTGTTTTTATTGGTAGAGTGTTTTAATTTCACTAAATTGACCAGAATTTGAGCAAATTTGAAGGGATTATTCTCTTGTTTCCTTGTGTTTTCTTGCACTGGTGCATCTCTCTGAGGAGAGAACCCTTAGACCATTAGAAGACATCCTTGACTATCATCTGTGGGGAAATTCCAATTGGCAGAGCCCAACAAAGAGTAGCTTTGTAAAGAATCCAGAAATGAGAAAGTAATTCCTGTGAAAATCTTTGGGTGCTTATCTTGTCCTCTTTGTTTCTCGTTTTTACTTCTCATTCTGCTGCTTGGTATTGAAACAAAAATGTAGCTTAGCTTTACTCTAAAATCAACTTTACTACCAAACAAGGCCCTGTAAGGTTGTCTCATGAGCAGGGATTTAGTTTTTACAAGACTTCCATGTTCATTATCTGACTGCTAAAATATGGCATGCCTCAAACTCTGCTTTTTGTAACATCCCTGTTTGCAGTGGGAGCTCCTCTGGGAACACGCAGATGCTTGAGAATTAAGGTGAAATTTCACAAGTTCTGTTTAGGATAACACATCTATTGTGTTCATCTGAAGGCTCAAACTAGGTTATTTTAACTACAGAAGGACATGAAAATGCCTTATTTCTTGGATATGAAAGAAAAAATCCTGCTTCCCCTGCTTCAAGAGGGTTTTAAGGAACCAGGACTTGACAGAGTTTCTCCAGAAATTTCTGATCATTGATTACCAGAGATATTTGATTATTCTTTTGGAGGAATGTTGAACCAGGGGTAGCAAGGTGGCACCAGTACTTGGTTCATGTCATGTTTTAAACCTAGAAACCCAGGCATTTTCTGACCTAGATGCAGAAGAGAAATTTGCAGCACAGAGGAAGGAACTTGTTCAAGGTCATGCAGCAAACTGGTGGCAGGGCTTGGAAGAGAAGCTTCTTGGTCTGACTCACCCCTCTCTGTCACCCCTGCCATTATTCCACTTCTGTTATTATCTTGATCTATCTGCTCCATAGTTTCAGATCAGATCTGCTCCCACCTTCCTATTGTTCATGATTTGAAGGCCGTAATTTCTGATGGCCCTCTAATGGAGAGGAAAATTTGACCATTTTCTCCCCCATTTTCCACCCTATCTTGATAACTCATACATTCTGGTTATTCTTTATTTCTGGGTACAGATTGAGGAAGGTTTAACAGACAGGAACAGTGGATGCACTGGAGGAAATATCTTCTTTGCACAGCACTTCAGAGGTCCCTCTCCTGTTCCATGACTGTCCAGCTCACCACCAAGCAATACAATGCAGATATTTTTCCAATCAGTTGTTGTGTAAAATGCAAAGAGAGGCTGTGTGGCTTGGGAGAGCAGGAATTCACACTGCCCTGTGCAGCTCCTGGGCTTGCATCTTTGGAGAAGAACTTGCAGTGCTCCTGAGTGTCCTCCTTCAGGGCTGCTCCTGTCCCACCTTAGGGGGAACGTGCTGCTGTCCCAGCCCAGAACTTTGTCTCCTCTGTGCTGCTGCCTTGGCTCCTCCCGTGTCGGGTTCATCCCCACAACTACCCCTCCGTGGAGTCTGTGGTTTGCAGAGATCCTTATCAGCATGTGATAACTGTTGTAAAAGTTTCTATAAATAGAATTTCCTCCTGCCCAAATCTTCTCGCTAGCTCAGCTGTTTTATTTTTAACAGAAAAGCATGTTGATGCTAAGCAGAAATATTTTTTTTTTTAATCTCTCTATTAAACATAAAAAGATGCTGTGTCTGAGTAAAAACGAAAGGTGCCCCTTAGATATTTTTAAAGCTTCCAAAAATAGTCTCAAGTCTGTGACAAAGCTTATTGAGCAGGAATAGCTGTGGACAGCAATTCTTCGAAGGGAAGGATCATGTCTCCTCATGCTCCTGGCTGGGAGCTGCGAGAAGGGAGACGCTGGAACAAAGACCTCTAAAAGGAATTAACTGAGGGCTGCCCTCTAAAAGGCTCGATAGAAGCACTGCCCAAATAGTTTTGCTGGTGATCTCATATGTGTTCTCCCTTCTGGGCTTGACAGCTGCCCTTGAGGTTGAGAACTCCTTTCTGCAGTCGAGTTTTGGCTGGAGCCCCACTGCGAGAGCTGCTGCTGTGCAGGGATGGGGCAGCAAGGGAAGGCAGGGAGCTCCCAGACTGGGGTCATCCAGAACAGATAGAGGAGGAGGAGGATTTTTAATTTTGCCTTGTATGCACAACCGATACTGAACTTGGAAAATTTCGTATAATTTAGTTATTTTTTCTGCTGCTACGCCCCTGCACCCCCGGGGTCAGAGCACAACCATATATGCCATTGACTCAGTCTCCAGCACAACGGAGGAGGAAGAAAATTGGAGGGGGAGAGAAGCAGAAGGGAGTGGGACTCTCCAAGGGGATATATTTTACAAGGTTTCCAATGCTTCCCCCCCCACAGTGTGGGCTTTTGTCTCCTTACTTGTGGCAAATGCCAAGTCAAGTGTTTGTGTGTTTGTGCCGAGTGAGAGGGGACAGTCCCTTGAGAACTTTTGAAAATTATAAAAGATAAACTAGTTATTACTAAAATTGAAAAACAGTCAATTGCTGATTGCTGAGCAGCTTATATGGAGAAGAAAAGAGAGTTATAAAACAGGAGATTGGCTATTGTTTGCATTTAGAAAAAACATCAGCTTGTTTGAGTCCCAAAGTGCCTCATCAGCTATGCTAAAGCCAGCCTGCATCGGTGTGTGAGTTCAGACCTTATCAGAGATGAATTTCTGCCCAGCTGAATGTGGGGCTTTTCAGAGGGATGTAGCCAGTTTTGCTCTCCCATGAGGCAGAGCAGGAGGAGTTGATTTCTCTTGGACTTTTTCAAGTTTTAACAGAAAAGGGACTGAGCAGTAGATTAAGATTTGAGGCTCAGTTCTTACTTTCCTGTAAATATTCTGCATCCCTCTCCAGAAGACTGATTTATTACCTTCAGCCTTGGTTCCTCGTCTTTAAATTGATAAGAACACTTCCTTTATGCCCAATTTAATTTTCGGGGTATCTCTTTCACAGTGGATGTTTTCCCCTCTGTTTGGTCCTCAGCAGTCTGGAGAGCAGTTTATGCTGCAGCAGTCCTGACAACTATCATTAAAATAAAACTACAGAGGCAGCCTAACCTGCCTGAAATGCTGATGCTTTAGCTAGAATTTGAATGTAAAGCTCACCAGGGTTTGGTGGCTGTCCTCTGCCCGGAGCTGTCAGCAAGCACCACTGCCTGTCAGGATGAATGATGGATTAACAAACGTGTAATGATTTAGTCCCTCTCCAGGAACAAGCAATACTGCCAGAGTGACATGCATCCCAGATATGCAGAGGAGAGAGAGGGATGTGTGGCATTGTCTCACTCAATAACACAGGAGCTGGCAAGTGGAGAAGGCAATGTTTTTCACCCATTACAGTGTGAATATATATGTGAACCCCAGAAAATGCAGATCAGAGACAGGACGTTCTGACTTAATTTCTTGTTGTTGTTTCATTTTTTTTAATCTGAGGGTAAGATTTGACAGCAAAACATAAAACTTTGAAGGTGAAAGGCTTCATGCTCTGTTTTCTCTTTTTCTCTCTTTTTGTCTTTTTGTCTTTTTGTCTTTTTGTCTTTTTGTCTTTTTGTCTTTTTCTCTTTTTGTCTTTTTGTCTTTTTGTCTTTTTCTCTTTTTCTCTTTTTCTCATTTTCTCATTTTCTCTTTTCAGATGATTTTAGTGAGGGACCAGCTGGGTTCACTGGACTCCACCAGGTACTTTTGTTTATGGATGAAGCCATGCAGATGGGGATCAAAGGTTGTGCAGAGCTGCTGTAGAGCTCGCTGGGGCTGAGAGAGGTCGGGCACCAGAGATTAATTTCTTGGCTGCTTAGAGCCAAGGTTTAATAGCAGCCTGAGAAAGGACAGTGATTGAGTTTACTGCGAGCAGAACCTATAGTTCAGGTCAAGTAAAGGGAAGCAGCTCAGGGGCTCTGTGTTTTGGTTGCAGGAGAAAGTCTAATGGCTTAACAATATGTGGCCTCAGCAAGACGTGTGGCAGTGAGTGCCCCTGGGGCAGGGGAGAGAGAGGGGCTGCACCCCTGGAACATCACCCCTAACACAGCCCCGGGGCTGGGCAGGACTAAAGCTCACAGCCAGGCAAAGCAAACACACAAAGGAAGCCTTGTGAATTCTGGACATGAGGGCAGATAAAAAGGGAAAACCTCCCCGTGTTCTCTAAATAGGGAAAGCAGAGTTTTTGAGGTGCAACTATTTAGTTTTTGAATTGCAAACTTCAACAAAGCTGTGTAGATATCAAATTGCTCAGGATTGGGGCTAGGTGACTCATTTTGTCTATATCAAGAACTGATTTTCAAGCTGAAATTAAACTATACTCTGACTTCAACTCCTCTGACTTTTTTGTGCTATTATTCCATTGTGCTTCATTTTCTAATTTTTCAATTTTGTGTTTGTGGTTTTTTGTTTGTCCTTCTTGTTCTTCTTTTTTTAAAATTTTTATTTATTTTTATGATTGTGTCCTCTGTTGTATCTGACTACACTGTGATTTTCCCCTCCCTCTTGGATTATTATTCTTTATTTTTGGGGGGCTTTTTAAGAGCATGGATTAGAAAAGTCTGGCCAGAAGAGTCTGCTCTGAGCACTTGAATGAGGTTGCATGTTGTTAGAAATCACATGTTAAGGTAGAGAATACTTTAAGTAATTTTAGGTTGTTGTCATTTGAGGGGGGAAGCAATGAGCAGGATGGACTTAGTGCAGGTGGGAGCTGCCACCTCAGTGCCATGGACCTCAGACCAAAACCTGCAGTAGGAAATTTGTCTTTCATTAGCAATTTGCCCTGGAATTGCAGAGAACAGGAGAATCATGATGCTGTCACAGGCAGGCCATGATCATGACAGCTGTACTGCAGTGAGGGAACCTCAGCTACACCAAAAACATCACTTTGGCCCCACCTTAGAAAGTTCTCATTCTGTGGTTCTGAGTCAAATGTTCATTCGATTTCCTATTAAAACATTTTTCTAACTGATCCTGCCTTAAATTCCCTTTCTTTAGAGGCTCCTGGGTCATGAGAAGTTTTGCCTTTTTTCACCACAATGAGCTTTTTTCTCAGTAAGGTACAAAACCAACACCAAATATGGACTGAGTGACGTGGGTTTGCTGATGGGGCACAGGTGGGAGTCCTCTCCCAAAATACTCCCATGCTGTCTCCACCCATTAAACTTGATATAAAAGCTACTGGCTCAACTCTGCAGCCTCTCCTGTCAGAATTATTTTACTCTTTTTAAGACTGAACACTTGTTGGGTCACAAAGAATGACCTGGTCATGTAGTGATTAAGATTCTCATCAGAGATTTGGACCTCTACACCAAATCATTTCATTTGCAGTGAGGGCTTTCTTGTCTCAGCTGTTTCTGTGCTGAATTCGTGGTGATTTCCAGATCTCTCAAGACAGTCTTTTGAAAGTTGCTGCTTTTGCCATCATGTAAAGTTAGGGGAGAAAAAAAGTTGTGTTTTAAAAATTTTGTCTGGTTCAAATTAACAACACACAAGAAGGAGCTTGGATGCTTTTTTGGATGTGATTAATATAATATCAAATTTTACTTTTCACAGAAAGGGATTTTGAAGGGGACTTGTGAATTAAAGCTTGATTCAGTCTCTAGACTGTTCTGTAATGATTATCCCACTTGTGCCTGCTGCAGGCCTTGTTCCTCCTCCTCTGGAACATCCTGGAGAAGTGGCTCTCAAAGGCAGGACAGCAGAGTCAATGGGGCCAGCTCTGTACAAGCTCTGATTTTGGAGGTTTTTGACATATGTCATCTTTAATATTTTTTTTCTGCTTTCCTCTGCCCCTAGTACCCTTGTGTTTCAGCTGGCTGTCTCTACCAGAGATACCAACTTGCTTTGTCCTCAGAACTGTGTGAAACACCCAAGGACTAAAGGAAAAATGTCACAAGTAGGCACACAGCTTCTCTGGCTTTCCTGGCTTTGAAATCTGGAAATGATTACTCTCCCTTGGATTTCTCACTTTCTGTTTATTTTATTTAGGCATTACCAAATAATTTATGTTCTTTCCTCTGCATTTTCTTTTCCTGTTTTTGGAATATTTTTTCCGATGGGAGAAAAGTGGAAATGAAAAAACCTGTACTCCAAAAGCTGACAGCCCCTGACCTAACCCACTCAAACCCAACCACAGCCTGTCCTCCTTAGCTGTTTAAACACTGCATGGCCCTTTAGGAAAATGCAGTTATGATGGTATTTAGGAAGTCAAATGAGAAAGGGAATTCAGTGTATCCATAATTTCCCCAGCATGAATGAAGAGATCAATTCTGCTGTGGCAGAGCAGAGCCCTGGTGTGAACAGACTTGAATCACTGAGAGATGGAAATAGGCAACTTTTGGAGTTTGCTGCTCCACTGCCCCTTCTCAAACCAAAGTCAGCCCAGCTTCACCAGCCTTCCAGTCCCACCTCTCTTCTATTTGATCTGAACCATGTAGTACAGGGGAATCAAAGCAGGAAAGTGGAATATGTGGTAGAAATGATGTTTTTAAGAAGCCATTGCTCTGTCTCATTGCCCTAAATTCTCCCTCTGTCCCAGCTTGATGAGCAGGACTCAAAGTTTTGGATTTAGCCCCTCTGTGGAAGTTTTTGGCCAGATGAGCAGATGCATTAAGGTGCTTTCCTGCACATTCTCTAATTGCTCCATGAGCTGTGGCCATCAAGCAAAAATCCAGTCGGGAAACTCTGCAGTTTGTGGACAACTTTTCTTGCCAACCATGCATTACGAAGGGCTAATTGTAAAAGTGGTGCACCTGCTGGCTCCCTTGGTGGCTGGAGCCAACAGGAAAAAAAAAAGTAATTTATTAATGATCGAGTCACAAATAGTAATGAAAACAATAGGAGCATCTGAAGGAAGCGCTGCCGGGGGCAGAGGTGCAGGTGCTCTGTGCCCTGAACAGGCTTGTCGGCATTTTTATAAAGCTACTTTACAGCCCTTATCAATTTCCTACTGCTTTCTGTGTACCCCCTGCCCCTTTGCAAATGTTTTGCCTGCACAACAGGCTCAGCATTTCTTGTTGTAGGTGATAAAATAGCTGTCACCCTGTGGAGGGAGGAAAGAGGCCAAAAAAAAAAAAAAAAAAAAAAAAAAAAAAACAGTTAAGTCCAAAGAAGCAAAGCAAAGGAACACATTTCCAGCAAACAAACGAGGGGCTAATGGAGCCGCTGAGTCGGCACCGGGAGAGTGATGATGGGAACTTAGCTGAGGAATGCTGTAAGATTTGGGGTAACAAATGCTGGAGGGCAAGAGAGACTCATTCCTTAAACTGAAGCTGTGCAGCCTTGGATCTCAGAGGTGACGGGCACAACAGCCAACGCTGCCCACAGGACTTTTGGATCCAACATATTTCACTGAAAATCTCACCACTTAACTGCACCACACTGGCAATCTTAAGGCTATTTTTTCTTCTTCGGTAGGCAGAGCAGTTACTGATGGTTTGGGTAAGCTGTTTGTACCTGGGAATACTTCAGTAGTTACAAGACTTGGTCACCTTGTCCCTCAAAGTGCTGTGGCTCATGGAACACTGGCATGATACAAATGATGCACAAAAAATGAAGGTAAAATCTTTGAGAAAAGAGCATGGCGAGCTGAGGAACTAACTTTGCAGCCAGCTTTCACCACTGTGCACAGCTGAGTGCATTGCCCCTGAAAGCTGCCTGCTGCTCACCAGTTGCAGAAGGACCCAAAAATTCATTTAAACCTTGTCAGGCTGTTGCCATGCCCAGGAAGAGGGCCAGAGCTAACACTCTGAGTGTAATCCCAGTGTTTCCTCTCCCCTGCTTGGCCCATCTCACTTCAGCCTGCTCCTGGCACAGGGCACTGACCCAGGCAGCTTCGTTCAGCTCGCAGAGAGGGAAAGCTGCACTGAGCAGAGAATTCTTGCACTGTCATGCTAATGCTACACAGACATTTACCATGGCTGAACTGGGAGCTGGAAAACTTTTAGATTGTGGGAACTGGTGTGTTTGAGTCCATAAACTGTTAAGTGAAGTCTGTGTGTACAAAAATTAGAATTTTAAAAAACGTTGCAGGTGTAGTTGTCTCAGCAGGAAGGAGTTGGGCTTAGAGGTCAGCCTGGGTCTGGACCAAACCTCTGTGTGTGTCCCAAGTCCTGCATTTACAACTGTGACAAGATGTATTAAGGCTGTGAGCACGCTGAAGCCAACACAAAGTAGCTGCAACCACCTCACCAATGAACCTCAGAGGTCAGCCCTTCCTAACTTTCCACTGTCTATCCTGCATTCAGGGGAGAAATCCTATGCTCCTTCTTCCCACCCTTACCCTTCCAAAATCCCATACCCTCATGCAAATGCCAGCAATTCATCCACTCTTAATGAATTCTTAATTCACAGGAATGACTAAAGCACGTAGTTTTTTTGCCTTAGGTACAAAGCTTCACCTTTTAAAGTTGTATTTTTCCTTAGGAACTAGGAATATTTCATGTAAAGGTAGCTGAAATTTATATGAATGAGCATGAATTCAGGGGTGTATTGTAATAACCATGCCTAATCCTGTGAAATCAGTGCTATTTTCTGCCTGGTGGTATGAGGGGGCACCTGCATGGCATGGCAGTGTTAGCACAGCCAGGATGGCTTGTACTTCATCCATGAGGAAAGGTGAAGGCAAGGCTCGTATATCCCCACCACTGAGAATCTCTAATAACTTACAGTCACTGTTTGCTGTCTGCAAAATTAACCTCTTGTCTCCCTCAGCCTGAGGATTGGGTGCACAATGTAGGATTTTAACTTCTCTATTGAAAAACATCCCTGCAATGCTGTCCATCAAAACTCCTGCTGCTTTCTGAAGAGTATTAATAATAAACTTCCCCACAGCAGAAACAGCACCCTTCCAGAGCTCAGCTCAGGTATTTTCCCTGTTAACCAGCTGGGCTGCTTGGCTGTGGACAAATGCAGTGATGAATGATGGGTCAAGGATGGAGCAGGCTGATTTCTCTCCAAGCTTGACCTTGTCTCTGCTCTGACACCTGAAATGACAGATGCATTAAGAAGTTATTTATGCAGGAGAGCTGCAGAGCATCGCACCCTTTGCAAGGCAGTACCTGCTTTTATGAGGATGTGAGGATAGAGCTGCCTGAGCCATCCCCAAGCATCTGCTGTGCAGGAAAGCAGCAATCCTGGGTGTGTGTCAGGGATACCCTGTGAACTGCAAGGCAAAAACAGGAGAAGGGGCCATGCTTTTGTTCCCAGGCAAATAATCTGCACATCTGCAAATCCCCAGCCTGGGAACAGCAGTACCTAACTATGAAAATGCACCTGAGGGTTTCTGGGTTGTTGAAGGCCCAATGTTCTGGATAAAATGCAGCACTGAGGATTAAACAACTTCTGCTGTTCAGCTGCTTCTGGCCTCAGTGTGCTTGGGAGAATTTCTGGTTTGTGCCTTCAGGATCATTTGTGACTTGTTGCACAGTGGCCAACTGCCTTTTCTCCTACAGCTGAAATCAAGGGAACAGCTTTGCATTTTTCCTTAATATTGTGGGACACATCCTGAGCTGCATCCCGTGAGCAGACACATTTCCTTTTTGGGAAAGCAATTATTGCTGAGACTAAATCTGTAGAACAACGCATGTGTAACATGCATAACCAACCCATTCTCTGCCTAACCTTCTGCTGCAAATATGACACCTGTCTGTACTTTCAAAATTAGACTTTTATGTAGAAAAAATAACCTTGTCTATACACAAAGCTGCTGGGCATGTAATATTTTCCTGATAGGAGCTATGGTATGGATTAATTTGTGGAGCAAAGTTCAGGAAAGGTGTCATGGGCTGTGATTCTGCATCCTTTGGAGTACTGGTAGAGCTTAGGGGAGGGACCACCATAGGAAACCTAAAGAGCTGTCCCTGAAAACTTGGTAATTCTGTTGACCTCAACAGAATGAACAGGAATTGATTACCAGCTCTGAGTACAGCCCTCCTTTCTTTTTCATATCCCCTCCTCCCCCAGATAAACCCCTTTGGAACAACACCAACAGAGCTTTTTGGATGTATGCTGAAGTCCATTTTGTGGAAGTGCATTCGTTGGAAGTGCAGTTGTTAATTTGAGATACAGGAAATTCCAGCCTAGGTTAGGAGGGCTTGACTATACCGTGATGTAGCTGTGACTCCTTTTGCCTTTGAAGAGTTTTGGAGCAGGTTCAAACCTGAATTAACCAGCTAGGGAAGTTGTCCCAGACTCTCCTTTCTCCTGGTCAAGTACAAGGGTGCTGAACAATAGAAAAGTTGCTCAGAACCAGGAACATCAGTATTTCTTGATTTATGAGATGGTGAGGGCTCTCCTGCAGCTCAGCAAGGGAAAAGGGAGAAGTCTTGTTTCTGTTTTGCTGCTGTTTCAAGGTTGGATCTTTACAGTTTGGGTGTTTGGGGGAATGCAGGTGCACAGCAGACCTGGGCTACAGCTCTCAACAAAGCAGGAGTCAGGCCAGGGGGAGGCTGAAGGCACATTTTCCACAATGGCCATAAAGCAACATTACAAGCAACCTCTCTTCCATCACGAGTCCTGGTTTAAAACTACTGCCCTGGGGCATAAAAATCAACTCCTAACAACTTCCAGTGGGACCACTATTCCATCAGTGTTCCCATCAAATGTTGACTCCATGATTAATATTCACCCTCTTTCTTCGTTAATCATCAGTCTTCATTCATTCCTCTGCACCCTCCTGCTGACAGGGGTGGTGTGTGTAGAGCAGCTGGTAGGGAAAACAGAGAGAGCTCAACTGCTGCACACAAGCTGCAGAGGGAAAAAGCCACCTCAGTGCAGTGTGTCAGCTCAAAATGAGTCCTAAAGATGCATTTTGTTCCTTAGCCTTAGAAAAAGGGGGTTAAATTTTCTTTTTGGGAGATGGGACCTTTCTACAACCCCTAACTACCACTGTGCTGTTTTACCTCGAGTGTCACAGCACCCAGTAATTTAGAGCAGGAATGAAAGTCACACAGAACAAACTGTCAGAATCTGGCTCATCAAATTCAATCTGTACATGACCCTAAAATAGAATTTTGTAATTAGCACTTGCACTGTAAGTTTAAAATTCAAATCCTGCTCCCAGTTTTGCCCCAGACTTCCTGAATGACATGGCACATGAGGCTGGACCCCTTCCTCACTGAACAGGGAGTAATTATTGTTTTTTTCCCTTGTTCTATCTCTCTGGGCAGTTGGAATTGTCCACCCTGCAGAGAGAGGACTTCCTGACCATTGTCCAAGACACTGTATAAACATCTGAGCTCAGTAAGCACAGGACTAGAGATGCACTCAAAATAGATGGTGCATATTAATCTGCTTCCTCAAAAGCATTATGGCACTTTCAGTGGTTGTTCTCCATTCTGGTAACTTCATCCAGAGATCTGGAGGCTGCATTACCCAAACTCAGCTTTCCCTTGATGTACTTTGGAGTGTGCTTGTATTTGTTTGGTATAAAAGGTGAATAAGCTGCCTTACCATTGTGATCATGGAAATAAAAGAAATAAAGAAGCATCAAAAAGAGAAATATTTGTGTTATAAAAGCTAGAGCTTGGTTTGATTTTCTCAGACACATCATTAATTCTATACAAATCCATGTTTAGAACAATGAATTTGGACATTAAACCAACAAAGTCAAAATTCACAGGATGGTCCTGCTGGGAAGAGGAAGATTTTTGTGTGGTGCCTTTTATTCCCTGTGAGGTGATGGTCCATGTGTGAACAGCTTCTCAGAGAAGGTTTGCAGGATGCACAACTGAGGTGATCACACATCAGCAAATCTGATGCAACTTTTCAGGGAATAGGGAAAAATCCACCCCAGTGGTTGTTGTTTCCTTGTAGACAGTGATATTCCCTTGAGTGCAGGGTTTGCACTTGGCTTGCTTTTGGTTAAATTTTTAAAGACAAATCTTGATCACTAAAGATGTAAGTCACGAGAAAGAAAAACTTGCAGAATGTAAATTGTAACTTTTGCAGTCCAGGTAAAGAAATGATTGAGTATGGTAGGGATCTGGCATCATTTGTGAGTCTGATAGGCAAGAAAACAAGAAAGGTCACTAAAGAGATGACAAAATGACCAAGTGTTGCAGTGCCTGCTGCAACTTCTGCTGCTTCATGCAAATTGAAACAAACTTTGTCGCAGAAATAATTGAAGAAGACAGATCCCAACAAATATTGGATTTAAAACAATTCAAATTAGAATTCTTTTTAAGTTGCAATAAAATGTTTGTGTTTTTATAAGTCAGAATTGTGCTGGACATCCAATTATAATTTCCTCCCTGCTCTTCTAGGGAGAATTTTGTAAAACAGCAGAATTTACTACTGTAAGCACTTAAAAGCTTCCTCTCTTCATGTTCCCAATATTTTCCCCTGCTACTTATATAATATGGTACAGATAGTACTTCATTTTTCTCCCTCCCTTATTTTTCAATTTGTTGTTTCACCAATATCTTTTCAAAACTTCCTCTACGTTTTGAAATCTCATTTGCCATTAAGAGAAATGGAGCATTAAAAAAACATTGAAAAATTTGGATATGATTCTGTGTGGGGGAAAAAAAGCAATAGCCAGAATGGTGTTAGAGCCTTCAATTTATGGCATTGATGAAGTGAGAGAAAAGATACAAACCACATCTAGCATTCATAAAAAGGATTTATAATTGGTGGCAGATATTTTACATTATTAATTGGAGAAGGCATTGCACAGGGAGACTTTTAAGTTTGGATGTTTTGCTTATGAAAATAGGGGAGTTGTGCTTTTTAGAGCTTTTATTCTTCCTTTTTAACAGGTTCCAGTTTAAATGTCAGTATCAGAAGTTCTTTTTTTTTTTTTGTGAACGAAAAGCCTTTGCTTTTCTTTCAGTTTTGTGCCTTGATAGTTACTTTTTGCAATCCAAGACAATAAATCTGATATCAGAGAGAGAGAGTGAGTTTTATTTACTGATTCAGGAGATGGAGTGAAGGATGTTCCTGTTGTTGTAACAACATGCACAGACTAATTCCACGCTGGCTTGGTACCTAATTTATATCCTCCTTTCTCCCTGAATTAGTGTGAACAACTGCAGCAGCCTGCTTGGAATGTACCAGTGGCTCCATGGATGTGTTCTCATTATTACACAAACTTGGACCTGTGTCTTGGGAGTGTTTTCCAAAATGAGCATTGCAAAAGGGGTGGAGGTTTAATAACTCCAATGCTGACCAGCAAACATCTAACATTTATGAAAGAGATAAGTAACACTTATCCCATTGTTTTAGGAGAGAAATATCAGCAGGAAAGTAGGACAGTCCAACATCAGCACCCTCGTTACCAAGTGAGTGCTACTTTTCATTCTTTAAATGATTCTTTTCTCTTCTTTACAGACAAACATTTGGTAACTTTCTGGGCATGAGCTTCTGAATCTGGGTCCAGCCTCCTTCAGGGAAGTTGCTCTCTCCCAGATGTCATCAACCTGCTGTAGTATCCCAACAAAACCCTTTTTCTTCCCCCTCATGTTTTCCTCAGTTTTCCCACTTGGAAAACCCTCAGAACTCCATCTCTGCTATGCACAGTGATTAGGATATAAATTAGAAAATATTTGAAGGCGTTGATATACCCTCATTTTAGTGGTAATACACCTTTTATGCTAGGACAACAGTGTAGTGATACTTTAAATGGCTTAACCTCTGTATCTTTCAGAGATATTTGTCATGTTTTTGCATCCAGAGAGCCTTTGGAAGAGCAGCAGGAATGTAACTCCCTTCCTTGCATGAGGGATCCAACAATACATAAAATAGCACATTATCTCTTTAATTACTACAATGGTAGACAACATTTAATTTTTTTTTTTTTTTTTAATAGGAAATAATAGTGGGAGCCTGGAGGGAAATTTCTTTTGATTGCCCTCCTCCATTACCCCCAAGATTGCTCGCTGTACATTACCAGTGTGAGCAGGAAAGGTCTCCAAAGTACAGTTTGCCAGCTCCCTCCATAAAGCAGCAGCCGATAAAGCAGAACAAACATCAGCTGAGCCATGGAAGAGCTGCCTTGGCTGGAGAGGGTGGTGAAACTGAGAGGCACAAATGGCTGGGCCTTTGAGACTGCCCTTGCTGGGCTTGTTCACTCATCCTTACTTGGAGGAGGAGAGGTGGGAGCATCAGAATTCATTTAGTGCCGTGGGTGGTGGCAGGGCTGCTCTGCTCGAAGGGTTTGTGGTCCCCAGCACCATAAACACACCTCTGGGTGTTCCCGAGGATGTAAGGCACTGCTACAGCGCTGCTGGGAAGGAAACTTGTTCAAGTGAGTGCAGATGATAAGGGAATTTAGTGAGGATTTTTGTTGGGTGTTTATTTTTAAAGCACCAGGTTGTTCCCTGCTAGACTTCTTAAGGGGGGAAACAGAATTACTCTGTAAATGCTTTCCCCATCACCAAGAACTGTGAATTCAGAAAACAACACATCAATGCTCATCAGCAAGGGCAGGACCTTTCTGTCAATGTTCATTTGTGGAATCCTCCCTGGGGCTGGGAACGTCCCCATTGTGCTCCTCCAGGAAGGGCTGCTGCCCGAGGTGGCTGGGCAGCTGGGCTGGGAAACCTGGAGTAGTGTAAATAGAGCCAACCCGTTCCTTCCTCCTTGCCAATCACTTGTTTTCAGAAACCCCAAAGGCAAGGTAAGCATCCTCACAGCAGAGGTGGCCAGGCTGACACCTGGTGCACTTTGGGGTGCTCTGAGTGAGGCAGCAGGGGGAGAAGTGTTCTCACCATGCAGATGTGCCTCACAGCTGTGCTCCCTGTGCAGGAACAGGGGAGGTTCTGGAGCCAAAGGGCAGCAATGCCAGCCCAGGTCACCGCTGCAGCTGCAGGGCCTGGGCAGTTCCTGTGCCCACAGCAGAGCAGGGACCTTGCTGCTGCTGCTGCTCAGTGGTGCTGCCTCACCAAAGGGGGGACACAGCCCTCAGCAAATCCCACACAACCCGGGGCAAGCACAGCACTCAGAGCTGCTGTGGCCGGCCTGTGGTTCCCCCCCATCCCTTTGTGGCTACCCTATTTTATTTTCCTGCTAAGCTGCTTTAACCCAGGTTGCTGGGGGATTGTGGAGCTCTTGCATTTATCAGCATTAAATAAGAAGCAATAAGCTCTTGGCTGTGCCTTGAAGAGCTTTCCTTTCCTGGGCAGTAAATCTGCAGTAACTCTCTCTTACAGTTTTATTGAGGGTTATCAAGTGTTTATTCAAAAGGCATTTCCGTGCATTCAACGTTTTTCTAATTGGGCAGTGAGGGGTAATGTTCTCTCAGGACAGACTATTACTGCTGTGGTAAAATCTGCTCTTTAGTCAATAGACTGCCCACGCTGCTAATGTGCTGGGTGGAGAGAGGAAGTAAGGCTGTATAGTTATTACTGCGTGGAGTTTGATCTGTCACTGGCAGAATCAGCTGCCCCGGAACGCATGGGACGTGGTCTGTGCTGTCTCCTAAAGTGAGAAGAAAAAGTGTGTAGAAACCAATCTTTTCCTGTCAAGGATGCTAAGGCTGCATCTGCACAATGTGCAAGGAGCCACAATGGTGCCCTTCTTTGTGACGTGGCTGAATTTCAGCCCAGGTGTCCCCAAACAGCAAGGGCTGCACAGGTGCCCATTGTTCAAGATGGCCCTGCTGGCTGCAAAGTGTTCAAAGACAATCTTTGTAGTCTGGACTCCAAACAGAAACTGTTAATTAACAGGGTGGTTTAGAATGAAATCCCTTTCCAGGGATATCTGGAAACATGTACTGAACACAGGGAAGAAGTGTGTGCAGCAGGTGGGCTGTCATTGGAGCTAGAGCTTGGTTTTTTTTGAAGATAGAGAGTTAATTTTGCCTTTTTTCTGCCTTTTAGCTAGTGGCTATTGGGGTGAAGAAATCAGAAACGAGGTGGCCAAGTAAAGGGAATTTAAAAGGAGTCACACAATCTTGCCATATAACAGCAGGTTATTTCAGACATAGTAAAAGCAGACTCGCATTTGGATGAGATGTGATTTACATGTGGCCATGCCTCTGCTCGTATCTCCTGGGCTCTTGTGTCTCTCGTGATATCAGAGCCTTCCTCCTGCTCAGGATGAGCTCTTACTCCTTCCTCAGAGGCAGGCAGAGGAGGAGGAGGAGGAGGGGTGGTTCAGCCAAGCTGATCCAGCGTGCACCTGGACAGCTGGTACTTCTTGCAGTGCCTTTATTTTAAAGCCATCCATCATGCTCAGGGGATCACATCCAGGCCCTGAATTGCAGAACTGGCACCTTGGGAAGTGTTCAGCTGTGAAAACTGTCTTGGCAAGACAGCATTGCCATATGAAAAGAAATGCTTTGCCTTTCTTATTTTTAAAAGGCAAGGTAAATGGGAGAGGCTGAACCCACTCACCGGCACTTTCAGGGAATGTATTTCTCCCCTGTGTCCTGCTCTTGGATGGATTTGGGGGAGTCTGACCCAGGTGAATGCGTTTGGTACAGATGGGAATGGGCTGAGTGTTGCATCTGCAAACTTTCATGGCTTTAGGTTTTGCCTACAGTGTCATGCTGTCCAGTCTCCCAGAGGTGTGTGTGACTCCACAGCAGGACAGAGCTGTGAAAACAAGTGCAGGCTCTTGGGCAGAGCTGCAAACCTTGGGGCTGAGATTTTGCTTATGATGGGATGTTACAGTGCTCTTGGACGAGAGGTTTGTGTGGTGTGGTACTGGACACAATGGGTCTGACCCCTAAGTTTATTACATTGGGATTTGAGATCTGCGCTGCTGTTCTGCTGAGTTCATCTGATTGAGGTACAAGCTGACCTCAGCCTGATGATCAGGAACTCAAATAAAGTTATATCAGGTTGATGAATTTTCCTTGGTTTTATTCCTGGTATTTTAGGTTTCCCTGGTTTAGTAACTGGCAGGAGGAGTGGATTGCATGGATACAACAGGAAGCTTAATTAGTGTGCATAGTGCTTAGAGATCTTCAAGGAAAGGTGAAATAGATGCAGAAAGTTATCTTCCCTCCTCCTCAGAGGCTGCATTTTGGTAATGGATGAAGTGACCCCTAAAATATAATATTAATTCTGCAAAGCACTTGGGAGTTCTTCTGAATCAAAGGTGCTATGCAAATATATTCTCACTTTCCTTTACCAGTCCCTTTGAGCCAGCCAGTCCACCATTAGTGGTGATTCTCATTTAATCAGAATTCAGCCTTCAAATTTTCTTCAAGTCCATAGATAAATAAAGCAGCAGCCGTAGTTGATCATTTATTTATAAATCTATTTATAATCTATGTTTTGCATATTAATCAAAACCACTCCATGTGGCAATTCCTGATTAAGAACCATTTTTTTTGTCTCATCTCTCTTGCCCCTAGATAATATCCAAAGAATTAGATTAGAAATAGTTTTTATAAATAAATTATGATAAACTCCTGCTTTATTTATATACTCAGACACTCTCTTCATATTTCCATCTTCCTGCCATGTAGCAAGATATAGAAGGTGTGGCAGTGGTCATTTAAATGGGAAATGCTTGATTTTTAGGTGGAAAAAGGATGTTTTCTGACTCAGGTGAGATACTCCGAAGCCTGATCCAAGGCAGCATGGTCAGGAATTCAGAGAGTCCAAGATACTTGGGCACACAAAAACTCCAGAGTGGAAAGATGTACAAGAGGAAAACATCTTGTAAAGTTTGGGAGATGCGTGGAGAATGTGACCTGCAGGGCAGCTGGGAGGCAGGAAAAGATTTAGGAACAAGGGATGGGGGGAAAGCAGCAGAACAGGACCAAACACCAGTGGTTTCTGTTAGGGCTGGCAGGATGGGGATGAAGGCTGCAGCAAGCAGGTCACTCAGGTGCTGCTGAGGGGCAGCAGCTCCGTGTTGAGGGAAATGCCAATGGCATGGGCTCCCTTCAGAGCCCAAAGGGCCCTGAGAGCCACAGCGAGGGGCTGAGCTTTTGGGAGCTGCTGTCCTGCTTGGAGCTCTGCCCCTGATGTCCACCCCAGCCGTGGGTGCCACGGGGCCATGGGCTGCACTGCACCCCCCTCCCCTGCCTGTGGGGTCACACCAATGCTGGCAAAGACCTCGGAGCTCTCTGAGCCCAGGAGTTAACCCAGCTAAACCCCACCCTGAGGAGACTTGTCCCAGCTCTGACCCCAGCACCCAGGGCTCCTCCCTGCCTTTCCCAAAGCAGCCTGCAAATACGAATGCAAACCATCCCACCTGGGTTCTGTCAGAGTGCCCAGCCCCAGGGCCATTTTGCCAGGATGTGGCTGCTGGCACAGATCCAGCTGCACAGCACCAGCCCAGGCTGGATGTGCTTGGGAAACTGGTGCAGCTGATGTGGGGCTGCCCCAAGGCAGGGCTGCTGGGATGGGGGGATTTGGGAAGCTGTCCTGCCCCCTTCAGTAGCAGATATCCATTGGGAGCAGTGTCCAGCTACACTTTCTGGGCTTAGCTAAAAAGAACCTTGATAATGTGAAGCTGATTGTCAGCAAAATTGTCCTCATCTGTTCACGTGTTCCCAGAAGCTCCTGGGAAAGTATTTGAAACCAGCAAACAGGAGAAGTGTATTGTGGGCTGTAATTAAACACTGACATTATCACATGTGCTGCAGCTTTGAACTGGCCCTGCTGGGACTACTCAAATGTTTCAATACTTTTAATTTAATCTAGGGGTTTTGTTATGTTCCTATTACCTGTTTTGTAAGCATTTTAGAGTATAGAATACAAATATGGTGTTGCAACCAGTTGGCAAGAATGGAGAGAAATAATCAGAGTGGTAAGTCCTGGAGTCATGTGTGCTTGTGGTTTAAATCATGATTCTAGCCTAAAGGACTGAACAGAAAAGGTTTAAAATAAAACATAAATACATTATGAGGACAGGAAGAAAAAGAAACAAAGGAAAAAAAATCCCCAAATTTCTTTGGTCATGATAAAGGACTTCAGGAATTAGAGTATGACAAGGGCTGGGAGACTTGGCTCCACCTCCCATTCCTGCCACATGCTTTCTGTGTGACTTTGAACGAGACAATCTTCTTTGTCTCTGGGAACTGGGAATAATAACAACTTCCTGTGTTGTGGCAACACAGGAAAACTAAACTGCAGTGACAACCATTGTCACTTAAGAGAAGGTTTTGGATACAGCTAGATGATTCTAAAGGTCTCTACTATGGACCTGAGATCTTTTCAACCAGCAGTGAAATGCAGCAGCTTCGGGGGTGGGACTGGCATTCCTTGGAATTAGAGCTGTCATATTATAGGGTAAATGTTTCCTGGAGTTTCTGGGGAGTTTGTGTTCCTGCAGCTTGCCTGAAGACACAAGGATTTTCACATGCACACTTGAAGAAACTGAACTTGTAACCAGAGTGTTTGGAGTTGAGGGGTTCATTTCTGTTTTGTTGCTCAGTTTTGTGCAGGTACCTGTTCAGAAGCAGAGGCGAAGCTGATTCAGCCAGGCAGAGTTAACAGATCCCTAATCCAGAGCAATAAATTCTACTGAGGGCCATTCTTCAGCCAACCTAGAATACATACAGCAGAATACAGTGTTAGGATAACATTGAGGAGCAAGTTTAGGCTGAGAATGGTGTTGAGAATTATTTGTTCAGCCAGCTGCTGGACTTTAATTTAAACAAGGGCTGATTTAGAAGAGAAGTGAGGGGTTGTAGCTTGGGCTTTCTTCTCATTAGTGCTCTGTTCCTCTGGCTCCTGGCTCCCAGCCCCACAAGGCTCCAAAGTGCAGCTCAGCCCTTGGATACCTGGAGTTGTGTAGGGCACAGGGACAGGGCCAGCACTGCATACCCTGCTGTGCTTTATCTTGCTTAATGAATCCTGTTCCTTCAATAACTTTATTGCCCTCTGTGTTCCAGGTTCCTTAATTACTTTCTGCTTGGCAGACAGGATCCTTTCATTTTTATATTTTTGTTAAGTATTACCAGATTCCCCAAGCATCACTATGCGTAGGGAGAATATCACAATAATTGAACCACAAATAAGCCATATGGAAAGGAAGACAAAAGGGACAAATTTAAAGTCAGATCTTCTTTCCCCATCAAAAAGAGAGAAAAAAAAGTAGAACTGGAGGCTCCACTATATTTTTCTCTTACATTTAAAAGAAGGACATGAGGCATCTCCACACAAACCTGGAGGCTAAATTAAGGCTTGGTGCAAGATTAAACTGCTTGGATGTAATTATGGCCCTTGGCAGTAAGATTTCTGTTGTACTACCTCTCTTTGTAAAGGACTCCCCCTTGGTCTGCCAGTGCTGTTATAAATGACTCAATGAACTCGGTTCTCTTGCATGTTTCAATTTCTTTCATATTTGCAGCTGCAAGTTCACTCAGTGGCTCTGATATCTAAATCCACAACGTGTGCTTTGCTCTTTCCCTTTGCAGTAACATTAAGACAAAGTGAATCTTGGTACTCGCTGAATTTCTTTTCTCCATTCACTTCCACAGGTAAAGTAAGCTTTTTCACCTTTCTTAGCTGCTAAGGCAAGGTTGAAAGCAATTCACTGTACATCAGTTAGGTCAAAATGCTAAGGCAAATTCAAGCTGAGAAATACGAGTTTGATCTTTCATTTGTAGACTTTATCTGCCATGATCTGTGTATATTCATACTGACTTTCTCCACTCCTTCTATTGACTAGCCAAAAATGCCTTTTGTATTCTCTCTTCTGAAATGCAAAAATATAATAAAAAGAAACTTCATACTGGCTATTCAGAATTTCAGCTCATATAAGTGTCAGGGTTTAGAAGTTCTACTCCAAGGGCTTTCTCTCTACAAACATGGTAAAAAAACCTTGGGCTGAAACCTCTAACCCCTGTTTGAGATAACTCTGACTGCCTTTCCCAACTGAAGACCTTTCTCCCTGTACCTAACACCACTGAATACAGCCAGGGGCAGTGAACTGAAATGAGGTCTGTGGGCAGTAGGCAAAGATCTTGCAGATTAAACCAGTTTCAATATTTTTATCATGCAAGTTAACAGCCCTGGTGCTGGGCTCCATCTCTCCTAGAGTTTTATCCACTGGCTTGTCAGCCTTGCTGAACTCTGTTTTTTATTGTTCACTCCTGTGGAGGAAGAAGAGAGGTTTGGGATTGGCGTGTGGGAGTTGTCCAATCTAAAAATCCTGCTTCGGTACTTCCTCTACTTCCTCAAGGGTTTTAAGGAGTGCAAAGGAAAAAAAAATACAAACAAGCAAAAAAAGATAAACCAACCTAGTAACTGTCTCAGAGATGTCATCTGTAGGTACTGGAGAACAAGGGAACCATCAGAAGTGGTGGGAAACAGAAGGAAAGAGAACAAAATGTGCCCTTTGTGAGCACACAGTGATTTCACTGTGGAACGTGCCATAGAGTTGGGATGCTGTGGTTGCAGGGGACTTGCCTCTGAGGTGATGATTTATTGCTTTGCTTCATTTGATAATTGGCAAATGGAGACAGCCAGGTGCAGGGCCAGGGAGGGAGGAAAATTCCTGTCCATCAGGACACCTCTGACCTTCACAACGAAGCAGAGGAAGCCTCATCTTGCACTGCCTTCTGCAGAAATCATGTGCTGGCTTTGGAGACACATGGAGAGGCAGCTGCCCTCATCAGGGTCCCTGTGCCATCCTCCTGTGTCCTGGGGTGACCTGTCCTGCATGGAGAGGCTCTCCTGGAGTATGGGTGCTCTACTCTCTCTGTATGGGAACAAAATGCTGGAAACAGCTCTCTTCCTTTTGAAAAATTACACAGGACTGAGCAGTGCAGGGCAAACTCCTGCAAATGCTCCTTTCTGGGGTGAAGTTTGGTGCCCAGTCCCATGACTGTAGGGAATAGATGAGGTGACCACAAGGAGTGAATATCTCTGGGATCTTTGCAGAAGTGTTTGCTTTTTCTGACATTTCCTAACCAATCAGGACTTTCCAGAGCTGTCAGTGAGTCCTCTTCAGGTGGAGGTGACATGCCTCTACCTGAGGTCTACCTGAACAGAGAGCTGAGAAAAATGGAAGACAACAAGACATGTTTTGGGGGAAAGCCCCAACAATTTAAGTGTTTCCTTATTGTTTTAAAAACTGTGTGTCTCTGATGGGAACACAAGAAGGGAGGACCTGTTCTGCCTTGGACGAAGCCAGCCTGGGCAGAGCTCACAGACCCTGGGCTGTGTTACTCTCTGAGGCTGAGAAGGTGCTGGGGAAGGCTGCAGGAGAAGCAGGGACCCGGATTTTTGCATCAGTTTTGGGAGGCTGTTCCTTGGCCACAGGCAGAGGGAAACTCAGCTGGAAGATGTTACAGGTGTGAGAGGGTTTAAGCAGCAAATGGAGATTCTTGCAGTGAAAAACAAAAGCAATCCAACCTGCCTGCTACCAACAACTCCTGATTACTTCAGCTAATTTCAGGGCCTGCAAACATCAATGACAATGTGATTTCTGAAACATGTTTTATGTTTATTCCTGCAATCTGCACCATACCTGTGTCAGGAGTTTCATTGCTGTCACTTGTAGCAACCTTCACTGCTTTATCATCATCTCCCTGAACTAATTGCCTTAAACTGATGAAAGTAGATTTTTAAAAGTAAAATGCTTTCAGTTATTTGCTTTTCAGGTTGTTTAAGATGTTGTTTTAGCATGCTCTGTTGAGCTATACATTTACCTTCATCCAAGAGAGGAACAGAGCTGGAGTAAGGAATTTGGGAGCCTGGCCACAGCTGTGGGAAGGATTAAACAGGCAGCAAAATGTGTGGCCCATGCTGCTCTGCCTTGCTCTGTTACACCCAGATCTCTGCTGTCTCTGCATCTCCCTTCCATCTGCTCCCTGTGACCTGATGAGACCCACATTCCCTCTTCTCTCTGCTCCTCCTGGCTGGATGTGGTACCCCTTGGGGATCCTCTTCCCCTTCTATATATAAAAATATATCAATTCTAGATATAAATATATATATTATATCTATATAACGTATATTATATATATCTAGGTAAGTTATGGGGTCTTACCCCCTTCTTGGAAATAATATTAGTCTGTACTTATGCTTATCTTTCACATCCAAATGGAATAATACTGTCAAATAATAATGTCAATGTCAAAGCATCTCTGTTCTAAAGGAAAGTTGATAAAATACGCTCTGGTTTTACTTTAATCTGTCCTAGTGCTGCATTTCAGTGACTCTGCTGAGCGTTGGCCTTTGTAAGCTGATGCAGGACTGAGAACCTGGAAAATGTTTTGCTAACCTCCTGAATTTTAGAGTTTTCAGTGCAGTTTGGGGGTTTGTGGGTGGGAAATGGTGGCATCTAATTTAGATGAGAAAGGGGAAATAAAAAAAGCATAACAATTTTGATAAGAGGCTTGGCAGTGTTTTCCATGAGTTTTTGCCATCTGATCCTTGCTGGGGCAATCCTGAGGTGGAACTGAGCCACTGCAGGAGGTGCTGTAGCACCTGGAGCTGTTTGCTGCAGAACTCAGGTTTGGCTTTCTGGTGTCCCAGGAAAAGTTATGGGATATAAAATGAGGAAGCTTGTGCCCCATGACAAAGTTGTTTCAGTGATTTATTTCTTGATAATATGATTCTTCACAAGGCTCAGCATTCTTTGCTTTCACTTCAGTTTGAATACTAGGAAAAAACAGCCTTTCTTCCTCCTCACCCAGCTGAAATTACTGTTTTATTGACTACTTTATTAGTATTTTGATTTAATATTGAGACAGTCATGATTTATGAGAGATGACACTAAAATGTAGGCCTAGTGTGATTATTACTATAACAGCTGAGCAGAGATGGTAGGATTTACAGTAAAAACCAGTTTAACTCATGTAAGATCTTTTTCTAAGCAGCCACCAATGAATTCTGGTGTTTTCCAGAAGTTACCCAGCATTCAGAACTGCTTGGTCTGTTCAAACTTTCTCTCTCCTCCCCTTTTTCACATCAGCTGCTTGCACTCAGACACCTGAGATATGCACCCACTCAGTGCTTTAAAGGCCACCTCTGGTATCAAAACAAATTTACCATGTGCAGAGCAGACCTCTCAGTTATCCTTCCACAGGAATCTGCTGCCCAGCTTTGTCTCCTTTTTCTGTGTGTGTTAATGGATCTCTCAGAAAATAAGTGGCACTTTTAGTGTCCATTAACTCTCATTTAACTAATGATAAATTGCACTTGAGCACCTATGGACACGCTTGCAGAAGCATTTTAATACCAGACAAATACATTACAAGTGGGCTATTGCCTTCAGAGCAAAATGAATTCATCATAAGGGGAACTCTGAAATTAAGGCTTACCAAAAAATACTTGGTAACATGTTAAGTATCCATTAATGCAACTAAATGGCACTCAGAGTTTAACAAATACAAATGAAATCCCCACAAAGGAGGGTGAGAGAGAATCTCTCAAAAGAGAGATTTGAACAGCACAGTGTTTATAGTATAAAATGTGGAAATTCATCCCCTACCTATGACCTTCAGTGTGTATAGGGGGAAGAAATTAATATAACACTTCCTTGATAACAGGCTTTTATAAATATTATAAATCACATGAGAAGTTTGCTTTGAATTTCAGGATTTCCCTTTCTCCCTTAGGAGAAGAAGGCGTGTTTTTGTTTCTCCTTTTTATTTTGTTGTTTTGTTTTCAAACAGTGCTATTGCAAAGAGCAGGGCTCTGCAGTGACCTGCTGGCTTTGGAGTCCCTGTCCCCTGATGTCTCCACTGCCTCTGTGTCCCCACCCAGCAGGGCTGCTCTTTGCTCAGTGTCACTGCAGTTTGGATTTTGGTGGTGCACAGGACAAGGGGCTCAGCTCGCAAGCTCTGCTCTTCAGGAGCCACAGCCTTTGCTGCTGCTGAGCCTTTTGCTGTCCTTTACAGGACACTTGTCCCCATGAGCTCAGTCTGCCACTCACCTCAGTAAAATGTCCCCCAAAAAGCCCCAGTATGGCAAAAGATAACAAACAGTGTTAAAAAACTTTGCAGATATGTTAATTTCTGCTGGTTGCAATAGGTGGATGAGTTTTTTAATTCTTGTTTCTATATTGCTATTGCGTCCAGTAGAGATTTTATCTGTAAATACAGCCCTGCAGGGCTTGCAGAATATGAGAAACTGGTAAAGCAGATGTTTCAAGAAATGGAGAACTTGTTCAGTGGCACAGGGTGAAATCAGAGCTCTCTTCATCCCCTAAATACCCCAATGCATGGAGGCAAACCCATCCCGTGACTCTGTACTACATCTTTATTTTATCAGACCTTCTGCTGACCCTGAACAGCTTCTGTTCTTTGAGGGCTCTTTTTTTTTTTTCTTTTTCTGTTGTTGCTCATATTTTCCCCTCACATTAATTATACAGATGTACTGGGGGCCATGTGCTTTGCCACATCACAAAGGAAACCACAGGACTTCAGATCAGAGGAGCAGCCAGATGTCCTTGCCTGGCAGAGCACCACGCAAGGGTCACAGCCCAGGCTGCCAGACTGGGCTGGCTGCCCCTGCCAAACCTGATGGGGACATCACCTGCTCCCACAAACAGGGGCCACAGAAGAAATAACATCAGTGCAAACTCACAGCAGCTTTTGGGGATTCGTTTTGTTGGTGTTTGGATTTTTTTTTTTCTTTTTCCTTTTAGTAGGTGTAATAACTACCACGATTCTTTGAGGCCAGAGCTGCCTGTCCGTACTTAGGCTGGACAGAGTTTTATTCCCTGATAAGCCCTTTGCCTCTTTCAAGCCCAGGAGATTTCCAGGATTGTGCCTGTTTGGGAGAAAGGGTGTGACATGCATATGGATCACATTGTTCCTGTGTATGTATTACATTTTTGAAAGTCATTAAAGACAAAGAGTTTAAAGTGATGGTTTTCTTCAAGTAGCAGCCCTGGAACAGTCTGCACTTAGTTTCCTGTGGCAAGCTTAAGCTAGATCTCTCCCAACAGCCTGCCAGAGGGGCTTTTTCTATTGAACTTGTAGAAATGGCCGACAGAAATGGCTGGTTTCATCTTTGGGTCTATGCTTCTTTTTGTCTTTTTTATCTCTTTATCTTATTATCTTATTTATCTTTTCCTCCTTCAGAAAGGTGATATAAAATTTCCTTATTTTTTTTCTGGAAGAAACAGTTCCTACTGGCCTCTCTCAGCATGGAGGATACCATGTTAATATTTATTTCTTAGATTATGTCTCTAAATGACTCCCACCCGTGCACATGGAGGGACAGGGAGAGGGAAGAAATCTACTACAGTATTTCTATTTCACTCTCTCAAGAGAAATTCAGAGGGGACATCCAGCAACTACAGACATCCAGTTGTCATCTTTGAATCCTATTCCTAATTCTTTTATAGATTTTCTTGCATAGAACTGGGCTTTGTGGCTGGGACACACAGGACATTGGTGCAGCCTGGCTGTAGCTTAGTGCTGGCCTTGGCTCTGGCTCAGGAGCCAGCTGACCCAGCCTTAGCTGGGCAAAGCTCTGTTTAAATGTCACTGATGGATGCTGAGCATGTAGCAAACCTTCAACAAGGAACTAAGGGCTCCATGGCACTCCAGGTATCCTTGAAAAATTGTATTGTTCCTTCTCTCAAACCTGGCGACTCAAGTCTTTAATTATCCTTGTCTGAGGTTTCCATTAAACAGGTTATAATTCTAAATTCTCCACTCTGAAACTAATTGCTGAAGGCAAAATAAGCTGTTGATGGCAAATCCATCTGCCAATCTATCTGATTCATGTAAATACACAGTATCAATTTCAATTATTTGATAAATTCATCCCATCTGAAACAAGCTACAACTGAGGCAGCTTTTCACTACTCAGAAAAGTGAGATGCAAAATACATGACTTATAAAATTGTCTATAAATCGTCCATAATTTTCAGGTAAGTGAAAAATTTGCCATTGGGGATTAGGCTTGTTTTTTGCCTGTTCTTGGAGAATTCCACTGGTGTCTTTTGCTACTGGACATGGGATAAATGAAGATCAATTCCCTATCACCCCTCAGATCCATGTAATCTGTGATCTACAGAGTTTTCCTCCCTTAAAAGAAAAAGTCAAGAGAGAAGAATCCTCTGCAAGACATAGAGAAAATGATTTCCTTTTCTTGCTGAAAATGGTGCCTGTGGGAATTCTGTGGCTGGTGGTACATCTCTCTGTAATTCCACTTGAGCCTTTGTACAAATCGATGAGGAGGCACCTTCTCTATCGTTCTCATCCTGTAACTTTGTGTAGCCCTAAAGAACAAACTCGTCCATCCTCACCCCATGGGTGAGCCTTGCAGAATTCTGCCACCCCAGCATGGAGCTGTGCTCCTGGGTGGAAGCAGGGCATGCTCTGACAGCTCGGGGCAGCCAGGACAGGAGACAGCAGGACTGAGTTTATGTGTAAAACAAAGAGTTCAGGTTGGGCAGCACCACTCCCCCATCCCAATGCTGTGGCCAAGCAGCCAAACCAGTGACAGCTCTTGCTGTTCCAAACCACTCACAGCCACCCACCCACCCAGGCTGTTCTGGTCCCCTCCTGCTAATGACCTCATGTGGGCCAGGTGTGGACCCTGCTCCTGAGGGGCTGCTCTCCCCTGGCCCTGCAGAATGAGAGAACGAGCAGCAGCTGAATCCAATTTGTAACCTGCCTGTGTCCTTCCTCAGCCCCTCTCCTGCCTGTGTGCAGGTTGCAGTCGACTGTTGAGCTTTCTCCTCAAGAAGTTTTTTTCTGAAGTAACAGCTTTATAGTTCATAAACTGTTCTTTGGGGCTGGTCATCAAAGGTGCTGTAACTTCTTGGCTTGTGCTGCTCTGCCCAGCCCAGGGGTGAACCTCCTGTGGGCTGAGTCTTGGTTCCACTTTGGGCTGGGACTCCTAGTGGTGTTTCAGGTCTTTGTATCAGCAATGGTGTGGCAGGGCAGTGACTGTCCCCCTGTGCTGGGCACTGGAGAGGACACATCTCAAGTGCTGGGTTTGGTTTTGGACTGACAAGAAAGATATTGAGATGTTGGAGCATGTCCAGAGATGGACAGTGGAGCTGGGGGACGGTCTGGAGCACAAGGCTGGGGGAACTCAGTCTGGAGAAAAAGAGAGCTGGGAGGACTCTCTTGCTCTCCACTACTCCCTGGCAGGAGGGTACAGCTAGGGAGGGTCAGGCTCTTATCCCAGCTAACAGCCTCAAGTTGTACCATGGAAGGTTTAGATTGGATATTAGTAAAAATTTCTTCACTGAAAGGGTGGTCAGGAATTGGCACAGGCTGCCCAGGGCCATGGTGGATCCACCATGGCTGAGGGGATTTACAGGATGGATGTGGTGCTTAGGGACAGGGGTTAGTGGTGGCCTTGGCAGTGCTGGGTCAGCAGGTGGACTTGGTGCCCTTGGAGCTCTCTGCCAGCTTGAACAGGGCTGTGGTGCTGCTGGGGCAGGAGAGCAGAGCTGAAGGTCTGTGACAGCGGTGTCAAAATGCTAAGCCAGTGTGTTCCACCAGGGCTAAACAGAGTGGAAGCCAAGCAAGAATGCACATTCCTGTGGATTTGTTTCCTCCTTTTTCCTGTGCATGTGCAGCTGGTAGGAGCTGTGCTGCAGTTCTGTCTTGATCAAAGTGGGTTACACGCTTGGACCTGGCTACAAGAGAAAATTGTGAAATCTTTTCTTAGCTATTTCTGCTTTAAATGCTCCTGGATGATTTCACTTGTTTGTCAGTATAATTTGTCTGCCAAAGAGGCATTTGTTCATGAACTTGCTTGGCCTCTGCCATGGTGGGGGAAAGGGCTGGGGTTGTCACTCTTTCAGGGTTTCCCTAGAGCATTTTGGCACGTAACATATTTAATTACTTAGTTAAGGGAGTTTCTTAAGTTTACCAATGTAGGCTAGGAACTGTGAATGATAGAGAAAGTGAAACAAGGGGTGTGAGAGAATGAATAAAGAGGAATGAAACTGTGATCTCTCCCAGATGTTAAAAAAAATTTTTGTGCAGCTGAACAAAGGTGCTGTCTGTCCAATATAATTTTTATTCCAAACCTTCAATATTGCAGCTGACGGCAGAAAATGTGCAGTAAAACATGGGGAGGCCACTGGGTAATATCCACTGTAAAGTGTTAATTGCCTATTGAGGCTGTAAACTATGTCAATATGCCTGGATCTGAGTTATTGACAGACTCCCATTTATTCCAGGCTCACAAAGCTGGGCTCTTTAGAACTGGGGGCTCTAATCAGTCATGCTTTACTGAACCTACCAAGAAGCACCAGTCAATAAATGTGCTTGCTGTCTTAACCCTTTGAAGTTTGTAAAATTACAAGTGGGATTGATAACATTGATTTGGGGAGAACTCTTGACAGTGGAAACCCTTTGGAAATGAAAGCTGCCTGTGGTAAATGACACCTCCTTTAGCCTGCTGGTGGCTCTGGGTTTGTGGGGCCAGAGAAACCTTGGTTTTCTGTCAGCACCCGAGCTGTGGGCTGCAGGAAGGGGTTATGGCTCAGTGATAAGTGTTGGCAGTGGCAGAGCAGAGTGGCAGCTAGAGCTGGAGCTGGCTGTAGTGCATTTTTCACTTCTAAAAATCTGACATCTGTGGCTCATCACTTCTGATCCCATAGCTGGCAAACAGCACAGGACTGAAGCTTTTAGCATCCCATAGAATTATGTGCAAGAAACAGGGTCTTTTTCCTTATCCACCCACTAAACTTCCCCAAACCTTCCTCTCTGGTGCTGGTGGGAGTCTGCATTTGAACATTATTGTCTTAAATGAGTGCTGATGTACAGCAGCTGTGGTGGCATTTGGGGTGGGAGCAAAGCAGCAAATGAAAGGCCAGATCCTGCTCTCCGAGGGCTGTGGGGGAGGAATGCCTTTGCCTGTAACATGCAGTTTTGGAAAGTTTCTGAGATAAGGGCTGGCTTGTAGAATTCTTGGAGATGAAAGTCTCGTTGACATGAGAATAAAAGCTTTTTGGACTTGCTGGAATTCACCTTATTGTGGGAGCTAATACAGTTGTATCCACTTACATGTAGGTTTTTTTCTTTTTAAACAAAATTACTAAAGCCTGGGGATAGTTGCTTTTTATTTTCAAGGAAAATCCAAACAAATACAGATGAAAATTATCTGTGAAATCTGGAAGAGAGAAGCAAAGCAAAAGTGCTGCTGCTGCTTGACATAATCTGCAATAAAGGTTTTGGAAATTTTACAATGAATTAGAAATGGATTTCCCTGGTGCTTTTGCTCATAGAAAATACTTATTTGTCTTGTGAATTAATTCTGGTTAAGTGTGTTTCTTCCTCAGGCTTTTTCTAACTCTATATAAAGTGATATTTGTCCTTTCTGATTTGCCCTGTTCTTGTTTTTTTTCCCCAAGAGGGGAGGTTTTATACTGAAGTATGGCATCAAGATCTTCTGGTGTTTAGAGCCCAGCACCACCTGGAAAAAGAAGTGGAATTTTTTGTAAATTTTTAACATGAGGTTCCTGGTGTGGGCAAAAAGAACATTACCTGGTCCAGGCCTCATTAGACACAGTGATTATGGTGACCAGCTAATGTGTTTTTTAAATACTAGCAGTCTGCCTGTTCTTGGTGCTAAGTGTTATTTTAATAATACTAATTAATTTGTACTTGTTAAATTAAGTGCATCTAGATCTCAAGAAGGGAGGTTAGACTCAGGTTAAGTATTTATTCTGCTCCTTTCCATGTAATGGTGCAAATCTTCTGCCTGTCAGACTGAAGTTGAACATCTTGCCATTTATTAATGGATATATGCAACTAAAATCCATACTTTGAGCCTGAAAATGTGCCCTTGCTGGGTTAGTGTGGTATCTGTAAATGATAGGGACTGGTTGTTCCTTGCAGCACCAGCAGCTTTACATGCTACAGTATCTCTGTGGTAAATAGGTGCATTTGCAGATGTTGATATTATTCATAGGGTCTCAAAGAACTTACCATTTCAAGCAAATCAGAACTGGGTGTAGTTTACTGTTTGTCTGAATTGAGCAGCTGTTTTCAATACATCCACTGCTGTTGCAGTGTGCAGACTAATCCTTAAAATAACTATTCCCAAAGCTGAAAGGAAATAAGAAATTTGTTTCATTTTCAGTTCTTTTCAGATTTTTTTTTTCCCTTTTCAAAAAGTCTGTATAGATTCTTACAGAAGTTACACTTTTTCAGCCTAGATGAAAATCGGGTGAATTTTGGGGAAGTTTGGCTGGATAATTCAGTTTATATCAAACCTGAGGCTGGCTGTGCCTGAGTGCCTGGGTTTGGAATGAAGCAGGGCACTGCCATGGAGCAGCATCTTCTGATAAAATCACTGATTGTTCTCTCTGGAGAACTGCTCTGCTCTGGTGCAATGTGCAGGTACTTTTTGGGAAACAGGTACAAGCTCTTCTCAGGAGGTTGTGAAACACAGCAGTGCTGCTTGATGGAAAGACCACTGATCTAAGACTTACATTTCAGTGTTGATTTATCTTGTTTACATTAAGGGTGGGAGAAATCATGCTGGATACTTGGTTTCTTTATCCTGTTTGTGTTGGATGTCAAAATGATGTGACTGCCTTCACTGCCAAAGGATGCAGGTTAGACTCAGTTAAATGAGATATTTTACATGTAATGACAGCAAAATACAGAGAGCTTCAGGCTTGCATCAGCCAACTGCAGGTCAAAACACTCCTGGCCAATGCCATGGACCACTGGGGTCCGTTTCTGATTGCTGGTTCTGGACAAGGGAGGTGCACAGATTGTGTGTTCATCACTCAAAGCTGTTTGTGTGTTTGGCTAAACAGCTGCGGTTCATTGCGCTATTGTCTCCAGCCAAAACAGAGCACCAGTAAAAATGCTCACGTTTCTGGGGTGGGGGGAGGAAAACAGGACTGTTTACAGGGGAAGAAATGCTGGAAGTTGCTGCAGCAGGGATATACAGGACATACAGTGCATTTCCCCCCTCACATTTAACGGAGAGGAATCCAGCCCCGGTTTAAGATCCTGTTTTCCGTGGGCTTTTCCCGGGCTGTACTGCTGTGTGATGTGACCACTAGAGAGCAGGCTTAACCTAGTAACAACAGCTAATTAGTTCTTGGCCTCTTCATTTGCAGCTCTTCCCCAACCCCCTTTCACCTTTCTGTCTAGGCAGAGGCGACTTCCATGGTTCTTAGCTTTGCCTCCAACGCTGTGCAGTCTTAGGGCTAATTAAAACACCACAGACGGCCTGAACCCCACATTAAAATTTGATGAGGAATTGATCAGCCAAGTAAACAGGAAATTTAGCTGTGTGAGTGAAGGTAATGTTTGCTCAAATGTGTAATGAGGTCCATGGGGAATATTTATGGGGACCTTAGTGACGATTTCAGCAGTTCCTTCTCCTTGAAGTCCCCTGACCCACCTGCCCTCTCCTTCATAGCAGTGTAGGCACAAGGAAACCCCAAGCTGCAGTCAAAGGTGAGCATGTTTTGGAAAGTGGGCTATGTGGTCTCATGTCAAGCTTTGCAAGAGGAGCTGTGGAACAGCACACTGACTTTTGCAATTTTGCCTTAGCAAGAAATAAAAAAAAAAAGACCCCACAAAACTCAACCAAATAACCCTTCCCATAATCCAAGAAACTTTAATAAAATTGTTGGTGGAACTCTTTGCAGTGTGTTAGTAAATAAAATGGGTTGCTCCAAAATGATGGGGCAGTGTGTTGACTTCAGGATCAGCTATAAAAGCTGCCAGCACACAGGTATTAGGAGGAAAGGCAGGATGCTGCCAGAGAAGGCCCCCCTCAGCAGATTTTATCTATTTCTAACAATCACTCAATACAAAGTAGAAATGCTTTCCACGTGCAGCAAACAGATGAACTTACTTGCTTCTAATTTATCACCACTCATCCAGAGTACATCAGGCCATGCAGGTCTGAAGTCTGAGGATGAGCCCTTTTGGATAAATATCACCTTCAGACCTGTATCTGCAAGGCACTTATGTTGAGAACCCCCCTCAGGCTCTGGCAGGAGCTCAGCCTGACCCTGGAAGCTCTTCCCAAAGCAGAACTTTCCCACCCAGATGTGGGTCTCAAGCCCAGCACATCAGCTTGTCCCAGCTCTGTGCCATCCCACTGTTTCCTTCCAGTGTCCCTCAAGGCTACTTCCAGTTGTGACAGCCTCCAAGGGTGAGGCTGATACCTGAAAAACCTTGACTTTGAGGAAGAGGAAGCTGTCTGGGTGGCTGGTCCAAGGCCTGTGGTACAAACCAGGCGAGGAGAGAGAACCCCCTTTGGTCTTACTGAGGCAGGGGCAGCTCCCAGTGTGAGCTCTGCAGTCCTGGCCATTTTTCACACCATTGATTTGTTCTTCTGTAGGAATGTGAGCCCAAAACCTGTTTACAGCAATGATGGGAATAGTGACTGAGTATAGCAGAAGTTGGCAGAGCAGTAGTGCTTCTGACTTGCAATAAAATCCAGGGAAGTTGAGTCACTTGTGTCTACAACAGCACTGATGCTGGGCAGTTTTATGTCCCTCAAGTGTTGTAGCAACAGTAGCAATGAGATTTGTGTAAGAAGAAAGCAATTACTCTTACTTTCTAGGGGGAAATATTGAAGTGAGAAATTTGGAAATACTAGGTTATACTCTGAAACGATCACAAAAATCTCCAGTGGCATAATGTCCAAGTTGTGCTTTTTAATAAGCCAAGGAAAGTAGATTGCAGGTCTTGTGCTCAGTACATTGGAATAAAAAGTTGGTCTTTTACATCTAGGTTAGAGTTTACAATAGTGTGTCAGACCCTTTCTGAGGAGGAGGAGCAGTCCAGAAGCAGAGTCAGCACTCTCCTGTCTGAGCTGGCTGTCTTGTTGCCAGGGGCTGGTGTGGGCATGCTGCTGCACAAAGCCATGGGGACACCTAACCCAATATGTCTTAAATCTGGTCCTGCATTAGACTGCTTAAACATTCATTTATGAGTCTAAGACTCACCAGAAGAGCAGCTGTATTTAATTCCTGTCTGCATTGGATCAGAGAATGTTTAAATGAAGGGCCTGGCAGGACATAAAACCAGACTGGAACCTGCCTCCTGTGGAGACTTGGGACACTTGGCCTGCTTTGGTTGCACAGGAAAAGCGTTGTGCAAAAAGCTAAAAGGAGAACTTGAAGCAGAATCTAATTATCCATGTTTCAGTCATAAGTCACTTGTTTACATCCAGCTTTACATCTATTACTGAATGTGCTGTTTTCAACCTTGCTGACATTTCATTCAGCTTGAGATGTGGGTTTGAACTAAATATTAACATTTCAGGGACTGTCAGTAGATGTTATTTTTGCATTACTTCCATCTTGCTAATTAACAATACTGTTCATAGGCTGTGGGAGGGGACAAAGGCTTGTGTGAGTGCACATACAATAAGAAAGCAGTGAATGCATTAATCAAGATTTTTCATAGCTTAGGAAGGTCTACTGGGATTTTTCTGTCAGGTGTGAACTCATTTTGCCCTTGTTTACTGGCAGTGTTGCTGGAAAGTGCCAGCAGTTCTGGCCTGGCTGGAGAGTCACAGCCCAAACCTGAGAGACAGAAGATTTGATGGCAGGAATATCTGGGTGTAGGCTGAACAGCCATATGGGAGGGGTGGCTCTATGAGGAATAATCTTCTTTAGAAGTGTTTTGCCCTCAACAGCTCATACTTTATTTTAACGACTGTCTGGTCACTATTGACATCAGCCTACAAAAAAGCAGAACTTTCCCCTGCTCCAGTCTTTGTCATCTGTTAACTTTGTTGACCATGAGTTTCATTGCTACCTTGAACTTTATAGGATTCTGAACAGGGCTGGATTGAGACTGGTTCTTGCTGTACTCCCTGGTAGCTCTCCTTTAACAGCTACAGTTTGAAGTCAGTCTCTAAACCATTTTTTTAATCCCTTTGGTGACTAGAATATGGGACTTTACAAAAGAATGTAGGTACAACTGAGTCAGAAGCCTTAGGGAAGTCCAAGTCCACTTTATTATCACAGCTGCTTCTATCAATCAGTCTTGTAATCCGGCCAAAAAAAGATAAGAATGGTTTGTTTAAACCAATTTTCCATGAAACATCACAATTGTAGTTCCAGTCTGCAATTCTTTATTGATGATCCATTAATAAATCTTCTATTATTTTGTCAGTTATTAAGGCTAGACTAGCTGGTCCACATTGCTCTGGAGTCATTCTTAACTCTTCTCAAATGGAAATTATGTTGGCAATCCTGCAACTTTCGGCATTTATGAGGTTGTTTGTCTGATGTATTAAAAAGTTAACAGTGCGCTGGTTCCTTTAAAACTCGTTGGTCTCTGTTATCTTGACCTGTTGATTTAAATATATTTTAAATTTTTTTTTTTCACTTTGGCAGACAGCCGAAGGTAATGCAGATGCCTTAGTTGCTTGGTGAGAAGTCATCTGATCAAACCAAGGCGCCACAAACCTTTGTTAAACACTCTGACCGAGCTGTAGCGTTTAGGGGATGTTTACACATCAGCGTCTTTTGTTTCAGCAAGTATCTGAGAAACACTCCGGCTTTTTCGGTGTCTCCACGTGTAGTGTTGATATTTGTATTTAGCAGGGAATGAATGCCAGCATAGAGGGAGTTTGTTGCTGTTTCTTTATTATAGGTTACTAATTTATTGTCTGTTGAAATCCTGTTTATTCCATTAGGTCCCCGTTCTCAGTGTTAAAACTTCTCTTTTTTTTTTTTTTTTTCATCTTTTAAGCAGGAATTTTTCTTTTTTGGCCAGCATATCATTCTTTTAAATTACTATTTGTGTAATTACAGCTCTTTGAGCATCCATTGGAAGTCCCTGAACAATTTACCGTTTTTAATGCTACTTTCATTATTGAACTTGATGCTCCTGGTCAGTTGTAAATCTGAGTCTTCGGTGGAAAAAAAATTGCAAAATCTAGTTGCTGTATGAATGACTGCTTTAATTCTTCTTGCTTGAATCTTTCAGTCCTATGAGTTGCATTGGTAATATGCGCTGCTTGTAAAGCTCCCGGTTTTCAGATGCTCCTGCAAGTTTATTTGAAGTATCTGCCCCTAACAAAGGACCTGTGTGGGAGGGAAGGTTTAAAGTGGGATCCAGCCTGAGTTGTCTTGAGCAGCAATTGAGTGTAAGAGCCCCTGCAGTCGGGCTGGGCAGGATCAGCCCGAGGGCAATTCCTGCCACCGCTGCTCTCAGCTCTGGGCTCTGCTGTCTGCCTCAATAAACTTCTCATGCACAAAGTTTCAATTCAAGGGAGGGTCCCCTGTATTTGAAATCAAAGCAGGCACGTGGGGAGAGCATCCTGGGGACCGCTGTGCCAAGTGCCATCTGAACAGGACGGACTGGCACCAGCCTCGCAGCGCCTCTGCCTCAAACCCCAGCGTTTCTCTCATAGTGAGGGTGAAAGAATGTGCTAATTCTGTGAACAGTTTGGAAAATAAGACAGTGAAAATCCCAAGGCTGATATTTAAGGCACATATAATTGTAAAGGTGAAGGGATTTTTGTTCCCTTTAACAGCAAGAGAGCTTACTGGTTTTTTGTTTTGTGTTTGTTTGTTTGGGATTTTGTTTGTTTGTTTGTTTTTAAAGCCACGATCTCTTGTTGCCTCTCCCTCCCACTGCTCGAGCCTGGCTCCCCTCTGGGTGTTGCTCTGCTCCAACTGAGGCACAGCAGAAATGTACCCACTTGAGAGGTGTCTTTGTTTTCCTGTTGTGGTCTCTCACCCAAACTCCAATTGCCCAGGAGCACTAATGAGCCTGGCATGGGACCTCCCCGTGATAGTGGCAAATGTCAGGTTCGTGTTGCAGACAGGGAATGTATCTGAGCAGGCTCACACTGATTTCATCAGTGGAACCAGGGATGAAAACTTTAATCTGTGCTGTTTTTTAAAACTGAGCCTTTCATACAGGCTCGTCCTTTGCTTATTTTCTTTCTTAATTTTTATTTTTTTTTCTGTAAACCCATTTTCAGGAAAATGGGATGCTGTACAGCTTCCAACAAGTCCAGGTACAGACGTACTTGGAAACAGGGCTGCTGTCAAATTGACAGTGAGCTTGATGTCAAATGGTGAGGAGCCAAAGAGTAGCACAAGGGTTCAGAGAGGCAAACAAAACATCCTCAAGTGTATTATGAGGATACCTGGAAGAGATGAATAGCAATTCCTGGGAGCAGATGTGCTGGAGCTGGCTTATCTGGGTTGAAGCAGCTCATGCTGAAGCCTCTGCAGAATAAATTCCCTGTTCTGGAGAAGGTTGTGTTGCCAGGTGCTCTACCCCGACACTCAGACTAAGGGCTAAGAGAATGCTTTTCTTTTTCATCTTTTTATGATTTTTGGTTTGGCAGTATTTCTACCATATTTCTGGTAAATTGGAATACAGGCTCTTTTTGTGTCCTAAGTAGGTGGCAGAATTCTTCTATAGATGTGGTACAGATGCTTACCAGACTTTGAGGCAGGATGCACCATCAAGAACTGCAATAGTGGGACTGATAATGGACTGCCTTCTTAATCACTGTTTAAAAACACCAAAATATGAAATGTGCAAGTGTATCTATACCTTTGTCTAAGCTAGGCATTAGTAATTTACTCATCAGCTGCTTCCCAGGCTGTGTGTGAACAGCAGACCTGCAGCGCTGGGCCCTCTCACACTGCAGGAGCTGCTTCCCAAGGCCGGGTGGAGGGACTTGGAGAAGGTGGTGGTGAGACCACAGCTGAAGCCTTGCAGGAGCTTGCTGTGCTGAAATCTGTCTGGCTGTGTGAACTGGAGCTGAGCAGATGTAAAGTTCACCTTGCACACCCGTTCTCAGCAGTGCCTGGGAGGGGAGGCCCTCTGTGGCCTCCTCGATTCCCTACAATCCTTTGAAAACTTGCAAGTGGAGAGAAATTACACCAAATGTTCACTTATTTGGGAGTCAAACTAATTAGGCAGAAGACAAATTACCACCATGTTTCTGTCAGTGATGGTGTCAGTAGCAGCAGTAGGAAGGTGTGAGTTTGCTGGTTGTTCCTTGCCCTGCTGAGTGTCCTGCTACCCACCCTGCAGGATTCATTCCTGATACATCAAGAGTTCAAACCCTGCACTTCTGGTCTCTCTGCATTTCTGAGGGTGTCTCTGTCTGTTGCTCCTTACCAAAAATTTTCAACAACTTTTGGAAGGACTCCTCTTGAATGAGAGCCTCGAGAGCCCAATCTTTGAGATGTTCCCTTGTGGAAGTCCTTCAGCATCCCAGGAAAGACTTACAAATGTCCTGTCATCACTTCAGATTCAGTTCTGACATGAAGCCACAAGGGTCTCATTCATAAAAGCCTTGCACATCACATTATATGCCCACAGTTACTGTAGACATTTCTGGGCTGCAATAAACTTGCATGACAGAAACCATTCTTCCTTTTTACAGATGACATCCTCAAATTGCTGGGTCCTATTCTCCATTGCTCTGCACCTTAGCTGGTCTTATCCAGTTATGCAAACCCCTACCAGTAGCATTTCATCCTCCTGCCCAGGAGAGTTGATGTGGCAGCAGTGAAAGGCAGTGGACAATTAGTTATATTGCTTCCCTCTTCTCCCAAAGTGAACATTTCAAAACGGATCGTTCCAGACATAAACGAAGGTGTGGGATTTGGAGGTGGCTTGGATAAATGCCTTATGTTGTGTGTGACCTCTAAAAATGAAGGGACAAACTTGGTGCAGAGTGGCAACTTGCAGAGCAGTAATTAGCAGGGGAAGGGTCAATCTGTTTGTCAGAAGTACAAAATTAGATTAGAGAAGGTATTTTGGCCATGGGGCCTTCCTTAGGCTAAAGAAGAACAGGATGTTGTTCAGTTTTGCTGTGTCCCAGTTTCACCATGCCCTGAGGAAGACCCCCAAGGCTGAAACCTTATTTCTAATTGTTTTATAAATTACTTTTTCTTCCCTTTTTGGCATTCAAGATGACACCAACTTTGAACAGGAGAGTTTCCGTTGGACAGACACTTCCTGAACAAAGCAAGAATATTCAGTATTCAAATAGTCACTAATTTGTTGAGATTTTCCTAGTTTTCTTCCATATTCCTTTTTCCTTCCTAGGCTAATTGTATGACTTATCTCACATCGTAAATGGTCTGTATGAAGATCTTGGCCAGAAAGAATAAAAATTCCAAATAAATAGGCAGAAATAGTATGTGATTTCCAGGATATGTTTTGTTTCCTTTATGCCCACTGGATAAATTAGTTATTTGGAGAACTGGATTTTATACCAACATCTATATGACTTATAATGCTTTTTTAAGATGTCTACGTAGTAGGCACAGGGTTTGACTACAGTGGTAGGTGGAATGAGATTTCTTTCTTCTAGGATTTAATATTAAACCATGATTGATACGAGTTCCTGTGTAGGAAATTGCTAAGGGTGTTTTATGGCAGAGTCTTGGTCTCATGAGGAACAGAAAAGCTGGAGCAGCTGAAACATCCATGATTTCAAAATCTCTGCTGCAACTTTGGAAATACAACCGCTGTCTTCAGGATGTGGTGGCTGAAAAAAGATCTCAAAATTTTGAGTATGGGGGGGACAGTGTGTCATTTCAACATATATAATAAAAGTAGTCATTAAGACATGGTAAATTAATTTTTAAAAAATTGTGAGATAGTAACTTATGAGCTTAGGCTATTTTAAATCCTATATGTCTGTGGCAGGTCTAGAATAGCTGAATGTGAATTTTGTGTTTTCTGTATATTTTGATCTCCTTTTTTCATGAAAGATCAGTTCCCAGATCTTAAGACCTCAGTAATTACAGTGATTTGAATTTTTAGGATGTCACTTGATTAATGGCTATTAAAATGGCTCACATTTTTCCTCTTGCCTTTACAAACCATTTTATATTTGAGAAATTTTTTTTTCTATTTGTTTTTTTTCTTCCTAAAGGCAGTTTCTAAATCACCTTGTTGCTGCTTTGCCTGCAGCTACTCTTAGGTCAGGTCTTTGTGTCATTGGTCACTGTGTGGGGAAGTCCATCTACACAGCAACATCAAGAAAAGTGAAATTTTGGGGAAAACACTTCCCCACTAACTACCTCTCCCTTCTTTGACTCTAAGTGGCCATACTGAAAGAATTTCCTTTCTCAGACTGGAATTGTTAGAATTGGATGTCTTGTGGCAATAGCATCACACTGACTATTGAAATATTCCTGGATTTTATACTTCCACTGGAATATTTTTAAGCAGTTACTGGCTTTAGTTGAGTGTTTCTGACCACCAGTTGACAATCCTTTTCAGGATCTTTCCAGAGGCACAGTTCACCTGTTTTTGTGTCAGCACAACTTCAATAAGGCTTTTCCCTGATGAAAGGCAGCGTGGACAGACAGTTTGGTAACGTTTATTGAGTGGCATGCAAAAACTACTGCCAGAATTGCAAACTGAAACACAGAATAAGGTGAAGTAAAAACCAGAAACAAAATGAACTGATGCTTTTCCCAGTTTGTCCTTTGGGAAGAATGACTTCCACAGGGTCAGAGAGCTGTGGGTGAAAACTGCCCTGGCAGCACTTGGATGGATATATATATATATATATATACATCTATATAAATATCTATTTACAGCAGATATTTATAGAATGCTTAGATCTGTAAATGGAGGCCATATGAAAACACTGAGTGTAAAGTATGATCAAAGATGACATGAATCCTGGTGTTCAATGAATCTAGTAACCAGCTTTGCAGCTTTTTTTTTTTTTTTTTTTAATATGTATTTTGACATAAGCTTAATTCTAATAAGTGAGAATAAACTTCAAATGTTGCCTCAAGCCATTGTGGCAGATCTGGACTGATACAGCCAAGTAAGGGTTTGGAGATGAGGGATTGGGTTTTTTTCATAGGTTTTGCATTTTATTTAGAAACATACCCAAAGACATCAGTGACTTTTAGGCTCAGAGGAGTCATTAGACTATTATCTGATTCCTGTCTGAGTGGGACCATGTAAAGGTATCCAATTCCCACACATTGAAGGGATACAGAGGTTTGAAACTCAGATGTCTGGGTCACCCAGCCCTTCCCCATATTGCCTGGAGGGACTGGGATCTGAGTTTGTCTCAGGATGGATAATGTTAACTACTGTTATATAATTTATTTGGCTTTTCTTCTGGCTCTTACTGGTTTGGGATGACATTAGTGAAAGGTTTTATTCACACTAATAGCAAAAGGGTAACATCACAAACAACAGATTTAAATCAAAGGAGAAACATAATCTGAACATCCAGGGAAAAGCTCTTGCCACTGCCTTTTTAGGTGGCCAAAGAATCTCCTTGAGGGAGCCATGAAGTCCCCATTTCTTGAGGCATTGATAAGCAGATTGGATGGAGAACGGCCAGGAGCAAATCTGCTGTTGTAGGAAATACCCTGAACAAGTTCATTTGAGGGCAAAAACCTGAAGGAGCTGCCTGGGGAGCTGCTGAGCTGGCTGGATGCCTGCAGGCTTTGTGAGCTATGCCCAGGCAAGCTGGGTCTGCTGGTCAGGTTGGCTCCCTGCCACACGGTCCCAGTCAGGGGCAGAGGCTTCATTTTAGCTCTGGCACCAGGGCTGGGCTGGGCTGTGGCAGCTCTGTGCCCAGCCTGCTTCCCTGCCATGCCTGGGTGTCCTGGGTTTGCCTCCTGGCTGCTGACAGGGTGTTGGGGGAGCGGGCTGTGCCACCCTGCCCTGCCACCAAGGCCTGGCTGAGGGACCTCGCTCCCTGCTGGTCCTTGCTGGGAGCAGTGGGGATGTGGGAACTTCTCTGGAAAGGGTGGATTGCTGGGCTGCAAATCAGGAACTGGCAGGGCCCCAAAGGAAGGACCCTTCTGTCTACCTGTGTTCTTGCCTCATCTCCAGCAGGTGCAGTTTTCTCCCCTAAACACCCCAAAGTTTGAAAATATGGTTCTTGGTGATGGTGGTAATTAATCAGAGCAGTGCCAGCACAGCCCTGAGCTGTTCACTGCTGCAGCTGCAGAGGAGGTCTCTGGCTCACACTGACACCAGATTTGAGTCCAAACTTCATTTCCATCAGGTGTCAAAAGATCTGCCTCAAACCATTCCCTTTTTTATTTGTTGGCTCAATGCCTGATCTAATATAGCTGTAGCCCATGAGTAAGGTCTGTATGTGCTACAGGTGGAGGAAAATAATACTTATAAAAAATAATAACAAGCCTCTGAGATAAGATTCAGGATGGGGAAAATAATTTTGGTTATGTTGAGAATTTCATTCATAGTGGAAACTGCAGTTCATGGTGGGTAAAGTACTTTAATCAAGGACTGCAGCTTTTGGGGGAAAAATCAGGAATTTGGGCACCTAAGCTACTGTTTTTTGGAAGTCCTGCAGCTGAGCAGGAGGTGTAGTTCAATATTAAACTCTCTAGCAAATCACTCTGCTTCCCTAGAACATGCTGAAATGCTTAAACTTGCTTCTAATTGTTGAGGAAACAAAATGCTTCCTTCTCTCTGCTCTCCATGTATGTGGAAGTCTTCAATTTGGCTGAAATTTCTGGGGTGAAGGTAGAAAAACTGCTTTTTTATGAAGTTTTTTAAGCAGCCAAACCATTACAGCCAAAATACCTAAACCATGATAAAGGAAATAGAGGATAGACCTGTGTATCTGTTTGGATAATCTCAGCAAGAAGAGTGAAATTCTTCCTAAATGTTGAAGGGAAGATGTTTGGGCCACTGGCCAAAACTAATAGAAAGTTCATATTTTTCCAGATTTGTGAAAAATGAAAAATTTTATGCTTCTACTTCAATTTATTTTTGTTGCAATTCATCACTAAAGCAAAATGTGCTATTTATTGCCTAAGAGTGATTTTCCTACAGACATGGCATAATATCTTTACCAAAAAGTTTAGCATCTGTGAGTTAAAAATGCATATGAGGATTTACTTTTTGTTCCCTGGGTGAATGTTGCTGCTGTTCTTATCTGAAAAACTGCTTTTTGCATTGACAGAAATGGTGAAAAATGACCCAACTTCCAATTATTTACACAAACTAGCTTTAGTTCCACACTTGATTTACAAACATGAATCACAGTACCACAGTATTTGAGCTCAGGCTTAACTTTACACTTGTGAATAGCTTTATTGACTTCAGTGGAGCTACTTGTGTGGAAAGCTGAGGATGTCATTAGGTGCTCAGCAGGCTGGGCTACAGAAAGGTAGAGTGGCCTTGTCTGGAAAGCCCTGGGCTCCCAGCTTGGATCTGCAACAGGCTTCCTTTGTGATCTAAAATTAATTACTCTGTGTGACATGGCTCCCATTTCCACCTTGGTCCCCAGTTCCTTCTTGCTCGTTTCTGGTCTTTAACTTACCACGACCATAAATTCCTTCAGATGGAAAACTCCTTGGTGAAAAGCACCGAGGAAGGTCAGGTATTGAGAGTGTGTAGATGCATCAGTAGGAAAGGTGGTTTTGCTCTGTGTATCTGTGTTTTATTCTATTTCTTTTCCATGGGGTGTGTGTGTGCCAGCTTGGTGAGGTTGGCTAGCACATATGGGCTCGTTCCCTCTTTCAGGCATAAATATGATGCTGTTCCTGGTGCACTGAAACCCTTCTCCCCTCCGGAACACAGATACACTTTTGATTTCCCCTCTGTGACTGTCATTAAGGGAGCTCTGGCTTTATTTTCTGCACTAGATACCAAATTTAGAAAGTCAAAAGTTTAATAAAATAATAAATCAAGTTCAAATTGAGCTTGAAATACTGAAGTGCCTCTGGAAAGTATTCACTCACATGATCTTTCCTATTAATCCGACAAAAGTCCTTCTTCAGTAAGCAATTCTGTTTCCTGTTTTTCACCCTCATCCACAATAAGCACCTACATTTGTTTCTTCTTTTCCTTCTAGCCTAAAGATAATTCATTAAAGTAGCTCTCCCTCCCCCTCTTTTTGATCCACCTCTCCACCTCCTAACACCCCCCTAAAAAACACCATCAATATTTCATAAACTTACAGTGACAAATGTATTTTAATGTGGTCCACTGAGAACCTGAGATTGATTGGCCTCTCAGAAATATGACACGTTTCAAAGCAGGATATTCATGGAGTGTTTTAGTGCCTACATTAGTCAGAGAGAAGCAGCGCCTAAATTTATCATAGTTATGGCTTTCTCGGTATCCATTTTCTTTTAGCCGCTGACAGCAAGTATCTGAATGGTCCCTATTGATTGGCTTTGTGGTTCTGTCTTTAAAATGCATTGGCTGTGGGGGTTTTCAGATCAAATTAAGTCTCGGCTTCCTGGAGTTGGTGCCTATCTACAGCGCAAGTGCGGACAAAGCTGGCTTCATTCATGCTGATTCCCATTCACGAGGGCGTGAGGGGAGGGAGACCCGAAATCTCCACTGGTAGCGTGGGTGAACTGAGCCCTCTTTGAAAGCAAAGAGTTCCAAGCTCCAGGAGGAAGCAGCAAGGAGAGGTGGGGACAGGAAGCACCTCCTGGCTCTGCTTGGGTGCCAGTGGGCCGGGTGTCCCTGCACTGATGGTGCCTGGCGGAACTGGGGCTTGGGAGAAAGCTGAGAGGTCTCTCAGCAGCAGCTCTGCTGGCAATCCCTGACCACGAGGAGCATTATCTGTGCCAAGAGTCTGTGCTGTCCTGCTGCCACTCTGAGCAGGAGACTCCCATGTCACTGGGTATCCTGTCTGCAGCGCTCCATCCTCCATGCAGACAGCCCCAGTGCCATGCAGAGGTGGCAGAGACTTTTCAGTGGGGTGGCCACGTTTTGAGATCACAAAGGAAATGGGTTTCATGCTGATAGAGATTATTGCATTATTTCAAATGCTGAGCCAAAGAGAATGCTTTGTTTATGCAGTTTTAACTTAACTCTGTAAATATCAATTTAGGTCAAATAAATTACATATTTTTGTGGTGTAACCTATCTAGAAGGTCTTAAAAGGTATACCTTGCCACCACTTTTTTTTTCTGCTCTAAATATATGGATCATATTTATGAAAATCTTTGAATGACTTAAGTATAAATTCTATTCTGGTAAATATATAATTGCTTACCAACAACCCTTTCCTTGATATGTATTCAAGTCTGGGGCAGAAAAATGTGAGTGATGAACACACTTTTATTGACAGAATAGTCCCGCAGGCATTGTGCTGCATGAGGTATTTTTGTGTTTGAACCACTTAAAATTCCTATTTTCTCCACTCCTACTCCTGTTTCCCTTTTCAGTTTATCAGTGTCATCAACCTAACGCTCTTCGTGAATGCAAACCCCATTTTTAAAGACCAAACAAAATAATTAACTCTTGGGTTCTGCCCCAGCACATGGTTCCGCTTGGCTTCAGATTTTATTCTGATCTCTACAACAGGAACCTTCAGGAGTTTCAGCAGTGACTGAATGTAGGTGGGAAATCAGAATGATCGGATCTGTTAGGAGGGCAGAGAAATGCCTTTGTCATAGCTGAGAGATTCCTGGGGTTTGAGGCCCAGAGGGACCCTGGGTTGTCCCTCTGACTCGCTGTGTATTCTCCTGGTTGCCACAGTATTGATTCCAATAACTTTTGTACTTAACTACAATGTAACTTGTGTCTGCCTAAAGCAGGTATTCCAGACAGCATCTATTTCTTGATTTCAATGTATCAAAAGCTGGAGAATACCTCACAGTGTTTAAAAAANTGCCTAGTTTTAAATTTAAATCAGTCTGGCTTCAGTTTCCAGCCATTAGTTTTTGTTATGCCTCTCTCTGATAGATTAATGAGCCATTTAATATCCTTTGTTTTCTCCCCATGAAGGTACTTATACACTAATCAAGTTACCTCTCAATCTTTGTTGATAGGCTAAATAGATGGAGCTCTTTCAGCTCTCATTGAGATCCCAGTTATTTGCCCCCCCAGTTGTTCACATCTTTGTTTTTCTCAAGTCTTTAGAAAGTTGCCCTGCTGCAACTGAGCTTTGTGTGCCTTTTATTGGTCTCACCAATGTCATAAATAAAAGTATAATCACTTCATCAATCCTGCTTACTGCTTCTCTTGTTTATACCTCTAAAACCAACATTAGCCACTTCTGTCACAACATTGTGCTGGGAGCTTATGTTGAGTTCCTTGTTCAGTAAATCTTTTTCCAAGTAATTTATTTTCAGGGTAGAGGCCCTCTGTTATCATGGAAGGATGGCATTGCTTTCTTTTTTATTTTAGAGTTTTCACTTCTGGGTTGTGCTAGGATTGGGTCAGACTCTTGTTTTCCATGAGCTAAGGGAGCCACTTCATGTCCAAATGCAAAGCTGATGCTGTCTTGACTTGCCTGGCACCACCTTGGACTCTGTAGGAGGAACCAAAAGCATCTGCACAGGTTAGACATGTGTTCTGGCTGGACTTCACAGATAGAAACATGATCCCTCAGGTTCCCAAAGCTACTGCCAGAGGATGCTTCTCTCACCTATTTTGTGCTGTGGTGAAGGCTCTTTGGTTTAAAAACAAACAGAAAACCCCCCTCAAAGCTCAAAAATCAGAAAATCCTCAACAAAGCATCAAACCCAACCACATCCCAGAAGTTCCCAAGCAAACCCAAAAGTCAGAGGTCTTGTTAGCATGGAGATGGGCAGAGCAGCTGTAACCAGCCCCCTGTGCTGGGACCATGCAGTCTGTGCTTTGGCCAGCTGATTTTGACTGACTCGCCTTGGTGACAATTCAGTGGGGAGAGCTGCATTTTGTGCAGTCAAATTATTTATATGCACTTCACTTGGTATTTAAAGAGAGAAAATGGAAGAGTAGGTTTGAGTTACGGTAGTGCTGAATGTGATAATTATGCTGCCCTCCTAAAGGAATCCACGCTGAGACTAACATATGCTTTCATCCTCCAGGACAGACTATTCTGTTAGTCTCTTTTTAAATAAATGATTAGAGCTGGCTGAGACGATCTGCAAGCAAGATTCTGCAGTCTCACAGGCTCCAAGAGACTGTGCACTTGGACTGTGATTTGTTCCTCTGTATTTACTCTTCCCAAATTAATTTTATTTGTATTGGGGATTCACCCAGAAGTCTTAATCAGGATGGAAATTATTGCGTGAAGACAAATCCAACCACAAACACCAAATAGTCCGTTGACAAGTGAGTTTTAGCATCTAATTTCTCAAGCTTTGAGGATGACTGAGGGTGGGGTTTTTGAAGGACAGTTGGTGCATGGTGATGTCTGACAGCAATGAGGGAACCTCAGGTTGGGGACAGACACCCACCAGGAAGAGAAACATCCCAAACTGCTGATTTTATTGCCATGGGTCTCTTCTGGGAAAGAGTAGAAGACAATTTTGTTGTTGCAGGTTCTTAGGTGGCTCTTGTACATACCAAGATGTACATTTTGCATGCCAGCAGTGGTAATTCATAGACAAACACGAGTATTTTCTGCTCATTGCAAGGTGCCTGGGGTTCTGCTGACCAGGTTGCCACCAAACAAAGGAAGATTGAAGCTGTGTGTCACATGGAACCCTAGGAGCCAATAACAACTGTACCTAAACATGCAGTGAGCTGCAAAAGATTGCTCCAAATCACCTGAGAACTGTAAAATAAGAGCTGAGGAGCAGGGCAGATGTCCCCAGGTGACTTGTCAGTAGTAGGCAGGTCCACATTTGGATTGTTCCCTTCCCAGTTATTCAAGCTGCTCCATAGATGGCCACAAATTCTTCCCTTCCATAGAAATCATGTGAAAAAAGGGATGCTTTCTGACAAAGCTGAACTTGCTGCAGAACTCAAACCAGTGATGTTTCATAGGACACTGCAAAACCCAGCCAGAATGAACCTGGGCTTGGGAGGTGTGTGATTAACTCAGCAATGCCCAGCATCTCATACAGATGGTTTTAGGCAAGTAAAGAGGGGATCTGTGGAGGCAACAGAAATGTTGCCTTGTTGTGGGGTTTTATTTCCTTTATTTTGCTCCAGGGCCACCATGAATGAATCCTTGGTGTTTTCTGTTTCAGGGCTGTTCATTTCCCCCCCCNCCCCCCCCAACTGAAAGCAACAGCCCTGGGAAGCTTTTGCTCTGTTTAAGAAGAGAACCTGTGGGAAAAATGGATCTGTAACTCAAATGCTTTGCTTGGAGCTGGCTGGGGAAATAACATGCTCAATCTGGTGTAGCAGTGTGGGTTTGTGAGCTGTCTAAGAGTTTATGAGAGGTGATAGAAGATGCCTGGAGGAGACATAGGCAGCAGACCCCACTCCTTTGGTGGTGAATCCTTGTCCAAGTACTGCATGGCCTGTGTGACTGAGATTGTGCCTTTACAGCTGCAGTGGTGCTGGTTTTGTTTCAGAAAAGAAATGTGTGGGTTTGTTTGGCTTTTTTTGGTAAGGTAGAAAAGTAGATTGTGCAATTTCCTAAATGAATTTTCCTCACCAGAAGAGGGAAAAAAGCAGTAAATGTGCTGACACCTCAGCTTGGCTGAGGACTGAACCTGTTACCACACTGCTCTGTGCTGACAGTTCGACTGAGATGGTGGCCAGGGTACTGACACACAGGAAATTAATTTTGAAATACTAAATTGGGTAAAAGTTACAGCGAGATGTTTGTTTATTTTTGTTAAATGTTTGAAGTGCATAAGATTGTGATGTGCCCAGCTTACTCTTTGGGAGGTTTGTTTCAATTCAGAAAGCCAGAATATGACCCAATGCTCACTCCTTAAACTTCAGATAATTTTGCACTTACTGACTTGATTTATTCACAACTCCCCTTTGCTTTCCAAGCTATATAACGTGAGGTAAACAGACATTTCTTTAGGCTGCAAATTTAGAATACTTAAGATTTTCTTTCCCTTTTTGCATTTAAGTGAAAAAAATTTAAGTGAAAAATCAGATTGGGAATGGAATTTTATTTTCTGTTTTGAAAGCAGAAATTCTGATCAGATTGTGTTGGTAAACTTGGAAGATGCAACTTTTTTGTACACTCATTTCAGAATTGAAGCCCTTGCTTTTGTAGAGCATCATCTACCTTAAACCATAACACAGTGGTTTGTTGTGGTGATGGGGTTTTTTACAGCTTTTTTCTGTTCTTTTTCAAGTGAGAATTCTGGGAAGACCCTGTAGGGGATGTTTGCATTCATTTGTAATATAGTTGTTACTAAAAACTCTCTCTGTAAATACAGTTGGTTCCCCCAAAAGTTTGTGTTGTGATGGACAAATTTTGATTGAAAAATCTTGATCAACAATCCCCAGAAACTCATAACTAGATTATGTTAGCTAAGGAAAATATTGATCTCTTCTGCATCTCTCTTTAACTGTCAAAACTTTATCTGGTAATTTTTGGGTTTGATGTTGTTCCTATAAATATTTTTTGCATAGATTGCAAAGTGTTAAGGAGGATTAGGTAGTTTTTTGCTTATTACTGACCAGGCCAAGCTTTACTTATGCACTTGGCAGTTGCTTTGTGTCTCATTTGTACACTCTTTACAATTTGTAGAGCACAGCACTGTAGATTTAAAGAGATAGCTTATTAATAAACACAGGGAAACCAAAGCTTTCTGGCAGCAGTTTAAACACACAGAAGAATGGTGGTGGATGGTTTTTTTTGAAAAATCATGCTCTTAACAGGGGTAAAAATGAACAAAATTAAAAGAACACTTAAATATAATATCTTTTGGGGAGACTGGAAAGAAGTCTCCACAGGAATATCCAGCAATCCAAAAGATTTTAGTACAAACATTGTTTGTTAAACCCCTCTAGTGAGCAGTTAAATAGTTGCTTTTATACAATGAAAACGTCACACATACACAATTTCATTAAAACCATGGCAAGTGTTTTCCATTTCTCATTTGCAAGGCAGATCTGTTTTATTTTAGTGCCATTTGCCACGGATAATCCAGTGATAAAATATGTTTATGTACAGAGATGGATTTGTTGGTGATTAGGGAGGAGAAATAAGAAAGGGACAAGGAAAATTGTAGAAATTATGTAGAAATACAGCAAAAATTCTTAGTGGCTTGATTGTTCAGGGGTGGAGCTGCAGTAAGCTTAACGTTGTTCAGTGCCAGAACAGATCTGAGAGTGTTATTTTTTAAGTGAACTAATAGTTTTGAGTACTCCTGAAAAATAGCTGTAAAGTAAGATTTATCTCTCCTTGAATATTTCATCTTAGTGTAATATTCTGTGACTTGATACAAAATTATTCTTGATTTCATATATCAATACAGGCTGTGACACCGTGCAGGAGGGTTTGAGCTCTTGCATCACCCTCCTGTATTTGTGTTCTGCTGTAAGCAGCAAGCATGGACCTCAGTCCAGCCAGTGGAAACCCAGACAATCCCAGCAGCCTCACTTAGGGCAGGTGCTGCACCAGAACTGTAACCTGAGCTACAGCTACAACTCATACAGGGAACTTTTTGGTTCCTGTCTTAATTTAATGCAAAATCCAGTTTATCTTCATTGCCCAAACTCGTGATTCCTCTCCTCACATTTGGTATTTGATATTTTTGGGCTTGGTTCATTTTTTAAAAATAAGATGCAACCCTGCTGTGTCACTGGTGAAAACCAGGTTTGGTTGGAGCACAAAAGCTGCAGTGGCTCACAAGCTTTTCCTGTCGTGTCATCTTTGCTTTTAATTCTGATGCTTATGTTTGTTTCTCAATGTAAACTTTCAAGCCTCCATTTACAGTCTGATTAAAAGCATGCCTACATTAATATGTGGTTTACCAAGGACTTTATCAGCCTCTGGGACACAATTTGTGCACTAGAACCGAGATGGGTAGGCTGTGTACACTGGGAGTACAGGCAAAGGGTTGACATTAAAGGTTTTAAAAATACTCTGCATCATTGACATGTTAATTAAGGATGTACTAATGGGCATGGGTAGTCTACTGTGGCCCTACTTTCTGCAAATTCTTCTTTTGTTACTCTTAACTCCTCAATGCCTCAAATATTCTGAATTGGTCTCAAATTCCCAAATCTGTTAAATCCCTTTGTAGAAAGTTATATCGCTGCTGGAAGTGTTGTGGATTCCTCATCCTCCTCTGCTCCCTGGTGTTTAGCACAAGGCAGAGTTTGCCAAGGAAGGTATTTGGTATAGAAGGGGCTGGAAATAACCCTCCACTTTGGAAGAGAAGGTCCCAAACTCGACTGTTTTCCCTTTGCTTAGATCAGTTGTTCCACCTGGAATCTTGTCTGGCATTTACACCCAGACCATCGTTGCTGTAATAAGACTGCTCATCATGAATTACCCATTGTTTCAAAATTCTCCATATGAGACAGCAAGATTAATTTGTGCCTGGATTTTTGGTCTTACTGTTCCCTGTGAAAATAGGAAATAGGTTTTATATAGCAGCAGAAGCTGTAAATGTCCAGGGAATAATGGAGTGGCTAATGCTGCCAGCACTCTGTGGGGATCTATTCATGTGCTGAAAACTGGTATATGATGGGATGCTCAAATATTTTCAGGTTGCAAATCTCTAAAACCCTGTTCTTAAATATAACCCCCAAACTATCTTTTTTCTTAAGAAAAAATAGTATCATTACATCTGACCATGTCCCCTGACCACCACAGCATCTACAAAATAGGGATACTACTTCATTAAAAAAAATAAAAACAAACCACCAAACCCCAAGTTAGTTAATCCTTAATATTTGTTATTTGTAAGGTGAGAAAAGCCCTTATTCATGTAACAGATGAAGTGATGCTATTGGGACACTCTTGCAGATGGGAATGTTTCTCTCTTCTCTTTGCAAGAGGCTTGGTTCAGGGCATGTGGGGAGTGAGGAGAAATGAAAGTTTGGAACATTTGTAACCTGCAAATGCTTGTGTGTACGTGTGGGTCCCTCTCCCCCCATGTCAGTGGGTAAGGAAGCACAGCAGAGATGTGCTAAATGTCAGTCATCCCCAGAGCCCCCAACAATGAACAAGGATTAAACAAGAAGCCATGGAAGAGGAAAAGAAATCCTTGTGCAGGTTTTAATAATTCATAAACATTGCATCTATTTTACTATTCTCTGCATTTAAAAACAAGGCCCAAACTATGCCTGCAAGCATAACTTTCCCTTTACAGTAAAAAGGGATTGAATTCATTAGGGTTAAATTCTGGTTATATGAATTATTTATTTATTTACTCACTTTCTTTTTTGGATTATGGTTGTCTGGCATTTAAAGACGGACAAAACAGAGAACCCTATAGCCAAACCATTCTAAATTTAAAGTCATTAATGAAATTAAAATCTCGACAGAACCCTAAATGATGACAATTTGCAAACCTTCACTTTTCTGTAGCTTTGCCAATCTTCATTTTTATATATGGGCCAAACTAAATTGTGCATCAGTAAACTCAGCAATGCCCAGTCTACTTCTGAGATCGTGTCCAGGATGAGAGAAATTAGAAACAAGTGTTTTGAGGTCAGTGGGGTTAAGTGGTGTGCATGGAAGAGTGGGAAAAGAGGGTTTGTTCTCCCTCTCATCATTCAGTGCAGTACAAAGGTTTTTTTTTTACTTTTGCATCAGCAACTCAGGGGTCTTAGTGTTGATGGTGTAGCCCTTTCTGGAGGCTGTCCCACCTGAAATGGAAGGATGTCAGTGCTGGTCTTCTATCTGGATTTTTTTTTCTACTTGTCAGTATTTTAAAGCTAGCATTTCATTGTGGCTTTTTAAATAAAGCTATTGCTCTTTGCCATTCAGCTGCTGCTGTTGTGTGGACCATGGAAACAATTCCCTTTGAACTGCTCAACAGTGGGAACTCCTTGCAAAGTAAAGCAGCTTTGGTGAGCTGGGATTCATGACCAGGGGTGTTCCAGCCTGGCCAGGCTGCTTTGCTTCTCTGGAGATGTCTCTGGAAGCTTAAGGGCAGAGTTTGGGGTAGTGTAACCCCTTTATGTTTTAAATGGGATTGCAGGAATTCCTTAAAGACAAGTCATTATTTGATGTTCCTTTACTGTAGGCAAGTGGGACAAATGTCTTCAGCTGTCAAGTTCATTCAGGGCTTGAAAAATAGATCTTGTTTCAGTGTGTAAAGCCAGAGCATTCTGCACAACAACTCTAAAATCCTGCAGTAAGACCTTTAATTTCCACTTGAGCAAATCTCTGACACCAGCCGAGAGGAATCACTTGCTCTAAAGATGTGTCTGCCTTGCTACTGGGCTGCCCTGAGATCTAAAACCTGCTTGTATGAGAGCTATAACAACAGCATTTTTTTCATCTTTGTTATAGGCGTCTTTGTTATTGGCTTGAAAAGCTTTCCTTAAATTCTGGAATAATTACAAGAGATCTCGTTTAATTTTGTCCACAAATAAAAAGGAATCTTAGAAAATCTCAGAGAAACGTTTCTCTGAATTAGAGTTAGAAACTCCAAAGTTCCATCTCATGGCTTGAGCTCGCTTCCTCATGGCATGCTATGGCCAGGAAAGAGGAAAATACAGTGCTAAAATAGCAACTGTGGCCATAGTAAAATAATTGGGTTTTTTTGTTTTTTTGTTTCCATTTGGATCTGAGTTCCCTTTCTGTTTCTGACTGTCTTTTGGAAATGTGAAGAAAATCGTAAAAGGAGGTGAGAAAATGGTAATATTTTTCTGTTCCCCGAATTTTTCTGTTCTTGGTCTAGTGTCCATCCCACACCCCTGGCAAAATCCTGACTTTGTTGAATGATTTCTGCAAATGTGCATTTTAAAAAAATACACTTAAAGTCAAAGAAATTTGGAAAGAGCAAAGAATTGTATTTAAAGATGGATAATGATTCATTGATAAGTAATTGCTGTCAGGACTGTGGGGTCTGATTCAGGTCACTGTTAATTTAACCTAGTTCAAAAGGGAATGGATATTTTTTATTCACATATATTTAATCAAACAGTCCCTGGGGAGAAATAGAATGGGAATTGAGAAGTGAGGATCAGCAAAGAAGATGCAGGGGTTTGAAGTGAGGGAATTATCTTGCTCTTTGTGGTAATGTCCTTCTCATACTTTAGCTTCCTTATGAATAAGCCCAGAAATCATCTCAGCAGGGTGGGTCAGAGCCTGCTTGTCCAGCTAAGCAGTTCAGAGCTCCTTTGGGTGCTGCTGGTGAGGCATTTGTCAGCATCACTGACACCTCACAGTGACTGTTCCACTGAAAACAGTTGTAGTTCCTGATTTCCTGCTGGGGCTTTCCTCCATGGAAATGGCTTTTCACTTGGACTCCTCACAGGGATGTTTGTGCCCAATTCCTCCTCTAATGCCTGGAGGGTCTTTGGATGAAGACAGACCCCAGGATGCAAACTGGTGGATGCATCCCGGTAGCTGCTGTCTCATTTGTGTTAGCAAAAGCTTTCCACATAGTGCAGATGTCCAACACTACTGAGGGATGCTGCTTTGGATCTTTTGGGATCCTAGGAGGAGCACAGGATCTCCAAATATTCCTGTATGGGAAAACCATCTGCAAAAAACAAAAAGAGAAGAACTCTGAATAGGTCTTTTCTCAGTAGCTTTCCCTCTCTGTCAGGGATCATTTACCTCACTGCTGCCCTCCCCATCCCCTTCAGACCCCCACAAGCTGCTGTGACTGTTTTTGGGGAAAGAGGAGAAGAAACAATGCTGGAAGGCTGGTGTGAAGTTCAGCAAGTGCCAGCACATTCTTCTTCCACTGCAGGGCAGGTAGAGTTAAGCAGATAAAACAGCTCAGGCTCTGGGAAGAGGAACAGGATTGGGGCTGCTTGGACCACCCAGGGCACAATGGCTCTGTTCTGGCTGGCTGGCAGCAGGGGGGTCCCTGGGGGCCGTGGTGCTGCCGTGCCATTGGTAACTCACCCCATCCATTCTGTTCAGCACCTCATCAGATCAGCCTTGGAATGGAACATTCCTGGTTGCACACTGGTGCAGGTGCTGTTCTCTGCTGGAGAGCACATTATGGGAATTCCATGGCTGCCAAACCTGTTCCAGTGGATAAATAGATGCTTGGCAGGGATCAGAGCACTGGGACTTATACATATAAAATGATTCACTGTATTTCTTTGTGAATCTGATCCTGAAAATGAGGGATTGATGGCATTGGTTAGGACTGGTAAAGCGTTGTTCCTCATCCTATCCTTCTGTAAGTAGATTTAATATCCTGCTGGATTGCTGTGCCTCTGCTAGGAGGGCTTTGACAGTTGTGCTGAATTGCAGGACTGCCAAGGGAATGTGGCTTTGGCCAAATGTCCACTAAGCACTAGGACAGAATTGTCAAACTTGGTCTTGCTTTTATGAGCCACTCTAAATTGTGGGTCTAGCTCAAAATTCAGCAGTAGGAAATGGCGTGGCAGGTCATGGAGTTGTTCATTTTTCTGTTTAGAAAATGCTTACTGTTGAGGAATTGTCTGTATTGAAGGACCAGTTTGAGGTGGGTTTTGGCTGGTTCCTGAGTAAATTTCCACCTGCTTTTGGTACCTGCAGATCAATCTTGAACTAACTTAGAGCTTTTTCTTGAAACTTGCCAAATCAGTTTCACTATCTACTGTTGCATATTGATCTTCATATAAAGGGGGAATGTTCTCCTCCTCTGTGAGGAAATTTGGAATTGGTATGTTAGCCTAAACCAAAGAATTTTAATAAGTCTGAAACTGCAGGCAAAAGGATTTAGCATGATTGCCTTGTAGATCAAGAAAAAGGAAGATTAGGAGAGAGCTGTGGGTGCCTTTTTTTCTGTGGATATCTTCAATTCAAATGAATCTTTCCTGGGATCTTAATGTTTAGTGCAGGGTTCAATTTTGTAACTTGCCACATGTCTTATTAAAGTATATATTGTGCCTTCATGAATATTTAAAAACAAGCACTTAGTAAAGATTTCATAATAGCCTCTAGTAAGCTTTTATGAACCATTAACAATGGTACAATGAACTAATTTGTGTGGTTTCAGGAGGGAACCAACGAATGGAAGATGGGAATGTGAAGCATCCTGGTGGGATAAGAAAACAATTAATCGATTATTAATTGCTGGCAGATTAGTAATGTCTGCTTCAGCTCAATTTGATTTAGCACCCAGGTAAAACTGGGGAGGGAGAACCCACCCAGTAAAGCCTTATTGCTGAGCCCATGGGAGGAAAATTGGGCCTTTGGGTGTTTTTAGGGCAAAGCTTAGTGGCAGCTTTATTAGTTGGCTGTGAATGCAGCCCCTCAGAGAGGGACAGACTCCCAGACAGAGCCTCCTCCCCCAGCTGGAGCCCTGCTTTTGTGTAAGAAGGTGCAGAATTAGAAAGAAGGTGGCAAAAAGAGACTTTTAGCACCTTCTGCACTGGAATTTGGAAATAGGAAAAAAAAAAGTTTTTAGAGTAATATATGGATCAGAAATGGATGATGGGTTATTTTATTGCTTAACAAATAGATTCTTTGTAAAGGATTGGGGTCAGGAAGAAATGTACATGAACTGAACAAGCTTTCCACATTTTACAGGCTGGGTGTAATGTGCAGTCTATTTTCTGTATTAAAAAGGAAGAGTGTTTTGGCAGTTACTTTAAGCAATCTATCTAGAAATATTTGTGCAAAGGTCTGTTTCTGAAATTGCTAGGTCTGTGGGTGACACAGACAACACATCTTACCTGCAGACTGTTTGGCAATATGGTTTGTATCCTTAAACAAAATACAAGCCTTGATTAATGTTTCAATTGTTAACAGCTCCTAAGAACATTTAACAAAATATCTATCGCTTTTCTTTCTTCCAAAAAGATTTCTGAAATAGCTTTTCTGGGTTGGTTTGCCCTTTTCTTTCTTAAAACAATCTAGTTGAAGATTGTATTTATGGATCTTTCTCTGTGAATGCCTTGCAGGAGGTGAAACTCTCATTTGAAAGGCAAATCAGCTGGGATAGACGTGTAAGTCTTCCAAAAAGTTCATCTGCATCATTATTGCAGTGTAAGAAAAAAGCCAATATGTGAAACACTGGATACCTGCATGAGATCCTGCTTTGATGAGCCAGTGGGAAGTTCAGACTTTTAAAAATATGTTCTTAAACAAAGTAGTGTAAACACTTTTGGTGTTTTTTTGGGTTTTTTTTTCCTATCCTTGCTTTCTCCAGCCTTGTGGAACGAGATGCCCAGCATTAAAGCTGACAAGAGATGTGGGCAAGATTCTTTCCTTCACATATAGAAGGTATATTTCCTGTCCCTTCCCCTTAGATAGCCACAAAGCAGTGACTGAAAGTTGAACATACAGAAAATTCCAGTCAGCCAGCACCAGACAGTTTTTCTTCAGGTGGTTCTTGCAGGGGGGTTGGAAGCTCCTCTCTGACCTGCAGCTGGTGGGTGGCAATGTGGAGGGAGGGAGACTGGAAAGAGGTAATGGAGGGAAAAGAAATCTTACCTTGGCTTCACCAGTGGCAACATGAGCATATGCAATTATAAGATAGCTGGCAGATGACAGAGTTAGTTAATGTAACAAGCCCTGTAAAGCATTTAGCCACATTCTAGTGTTTAATCAGCTGTGTAAAGTGCAATATCTATCTTTCAATTTTATGCCATTAAGGGAGACAAGATTTTGATTAGGTACTTAATCTGGGCAAGAGGAAAACAGGCCCAGAGCAAGCCCACAATAGGCAGCAAAAGGGACATTCGACGAAGGATTCGATAAAGGAGAAAGACAGAAATTTAACATAAAAGAGAATTAGTGCAGCTCCTTTCAATTTAGTGCACAGATTTTTATGGACTAATCAATTAGAGGCTGTGGCTGTGCTGCTGGGAAGTGGTGCCGTGTTGGAGGCTTTGCCATATTAATTCTGTTCATTACCCCGAGGTCAGACGGAGTGCTTTGCAGGAGCCCCTGCCCCCAGCAGGTCACACCGGGGGTGTCGTCCCTTTGTTCAGAGGGGGAAATGGGCAAAGCCTGCAAAGCAGTTGTGGTTTTATTTGGTGGTGTGGCAGCCCTGTGTGAGTGGCTTTCTCCCAGGGTTGCCTCTGAATGCTGATTTCTTGATCTCTCCCTCTTTTGAGAAAGCACTCTTTGTGGAGAGAAAATAAAATCATGTGGATTTTATTTTTTTAATTTTTTTAAATTTTATTTTGCTTCCAGAGGAGCGCTGGAAGGTGTGGGTGCAGTTTGCACTAAAATCTTCCCTCTGAGCTTCAACAAATTGCCCCAGCTGCTAACTTGAACATGACCTCAGCTAAAAGCAGTGAAGTTACCCCCATCTCCCAGGGGAGGTGGGAAAGGAAAGCACCAGTGAGCTGTAGGTAACCCAGAGCTGGGCACCCATTCCCCCATGCAGATTAGGTGCATTCAGGGGTGCCAGAGGCACTGCTTTCATTGCAGACTTTCTCTCATGCAAGCCTAGGGTTGGAAACCGGTGGGTTTGGGCCAAGATGGTACCATTGTGGGCTTTCTGTAAAAAGGGAATTACTGTCAGAGCGGGATCTTGTATGGGAAAATACTTTATTTCTCCCTGAGGAGGATGTGTCACACTTCAGGGCAGGGGTGGCAGAGATTTGTTTTTCCAGGAGAGAACACTTGGATCACTCAGAGATTTGGAATACCTGTAGCATTTTGAGACCTGAACTGTGATAGTTCAGAGCAAATCTCAGCAAAAGGGAATTTGTCTCATAGAAGCATGGGAAGAGCAAACTGAGCCATTAAAGGCAGGGAGAAGGTCTGGCACCAGGTCAGCTCTGACTTTCTTCTGGGGGTTTCCCAGTATAGACCTGCTTTGATAATGGAAGAATTTTTCATAGTGTAATATAGTGTAAAAATAGGGAAGTATTTTTGGCCTGAAAATGGGTAACAAACCTCCTCTTGCCAGCTGGGGGTTCCTCAGTCTTTCTCTGACTCTGCATTTTCCAGGCAGGAGCTGTCAGTCCATAACCCAGCCTGTGTCTCTGGCAGAGCTTGTGCTTTGGTTCTGACCCATGAGCAGTTCAGAGAGCAGCATTTGGGACAATACCAACTCTGCAGTGTTTGCATGGTCCTGATGAGGCTGGAGGACAAAGAATATCTAAGGAAAAATACTTATTTTGTTCAGCTGTGTCTTGTTTGTGGAGCAGCCTCCAGGACTTGCGCCTTACTGTGCTTTCTGCATTGATTTCAGACCAGCATAAGCCTATAAAGATCAAGGGAGAAGAGACTGCAGATGTAAGAAGAGAATCTTGCCTGATCTGTTCAATGCAGATTTTAAAGTAGTTCATTTCTTCCTCGAGAGTTTTTCTTTTGCCTAGCCCTGCTGCTCCCCTCTCAGGAGGCAGTGCATGCTGTGGGGCTCTGCTCTCCTGCAGCAGCCTCTGAGGCTGACCCAGCACACGGAGAGACTCACAGTGTGATGCTCTCTGTTTCATGTGGAAATCTGTCAGTTATTCTGGGTATCAGGATGTAAAACAGGGTGGAATTCTTGTAGGATATGAGCTGATTAGTCCATGGTCTCTAGAAGAGCTTAAAATAGAATTACCACTTAGCTCTCTGTCTTTAGCGTGGCGTGTGGTTTGGGAATTTTTTTGTCACCTTCCATCTAGTCTCCATCTGTGTTTGGCTTCTGATGGTTCCCTCTAATTCTATTAAGCCCTAGAATCACTTTTGCTGTTTTAAATACAGTGGCTCTTTCAAATCCCTGTCTTCTGAGGATGATATGATGGAGCATATTCATTTATGGTACGCTGCAAAAAACTTGAACTCCCTGACTGTTCATGCAGAGCTATGACAGGTTATGCCTCCAGGCCACAAGTTAGGGAAATTATTTTCTGTTCAAACATTTCATTTCTCTGCAAGTCTATAATTCTATTTTTCTTCTTTTCTTCTTTTTTTTT
>VYXF01008705.1:62412-279748 GCA_013397295.1 Polioptila caerulea
TTTAAATCTCCTTGCATGAAAAGTGCTGTGATATAAAACACTTTGAATCTGGCTGCTCTTTCCCCCATCTGTAGATGGGGATGAGGAAAATGAGATGCATTTTTTTTTTTAATCATATAGCCATCTTGTTTGCTAACCAAAATGATTTTATGGATGTCACAGCTGAAAGCATAAAATGTGAAGGGAAAGGAACATGTTTTTTTTTTTTTTTAATCTCATTAAGTCTGTAAAAACCTGATATTTGGAAAATACTGCTAAGGGCTGATGTGAAATGGGATAAATGAGGGTGAATTTTAAATTATCAGGAGCCCTCAGTCCTATACAACTGGAGTCAATAGTTGTTTTTTCATGGGATATGGTGGAAGAGAGGTCAGATTTTATTTAATAAAAAAGGAGGAGAGAGAACAAAAATAAAAGGGGAACCTTTTTAAACCATTCATTTAGAATAAAACTGGACAGTTGGGGCAAATCCACCTGCTTGCACTTGTTCTTCTGCTGACAGTTTTTTAGCTCTTTTAGAACTGTGTGCAAAGATTTTCAGAGTTTAAAAGTCTGGGTTTGGACCAGCAGCCCAAATAATGTGGCCATACACTGGGGATGATTCCCTGATAGAAGAACAAAAAGATGAAAGGAAAAGCTGTCCTGAGAGAAAGAGACAAACAAAAACAAAGGCACAGTTACCTGGAGGAAGGCTCTGAGCATCCCATCATAGCCATAACTTTTTTTGTCCTTGAGGAGCTGCAGGTTTCCTGGCTTATCCTCTCTGTGGCCATGAACTAAGCCAGGATCTGGTTTGAACTAGGATATAAATGTACTTCAGGCAGAAAAATCCCTGTTGGCAGTTCCCATATAACAATAAAATCATGTCAAATTTGACTAATTCTTGGGATGCATTGCCAGCAGAAAGCTGACAGTCTGAATTTGTCATCACTGGAGGGAAAAGTGTGTGTGTTTGTCTGTGTCTGTGCATGGGAGTGGGGAATGGACTGGGGGAGAACAAGGCAACTATTAACAAAATGGAGACAGCATGGTACTCCATTAATGTTATTAATAACCCTATCAGATTTTATTGAAAAGATGCTCTCTGTATCTGAATTTGCCTCTATTTCAGCCCATTTATTAAAGCTGAAATAGCTGGAGTCGCTTCAGACCATATTTATTATTATTATTTGCTGAATGAATGCTGTGATTATGGGTCCCACGAGAATTAGAAGAGATAAAGTGTCATCTTTCAGTCTTTTCTCACCTTCCCCAGGGAGCAGTGGAGAGAATGTCTTCCTCTCTGTCTTTTCCTATTAGACTTCCCTCTAATTTCTATTAATAGGGTTCTGAGACCTGCTGTAACACTTGAAAATTTATCTCTAACGTTTGGAATGGTGATATTTAACAATAATGGTATGCTCAGAGGAGTATTTTTCTTTTATGTTTCCTCCTTTGCCTTCCTGAGCTGGCCATTGATTCCAAGAATTTTACTGATGGTTCAGGGATCTTTCTGGATGTCTCCAAAATAACCTGTGGGCTCATTCTTGCATAATTTTAATAGGAGATTAGAAGCTGTTTCTGCTTTTAGACATAAAGCTGTGGTGGGATGGGGGAAGGCCCCTGAGCAAAGAGGTCACCTATGAAGTCATGTAGGGAAGTGGATCCCCTTCTGTGGTTTTGGGCTCCAGGTTATTCATGCTCAAACCTTGCTCTGACCATATGGAATTAGGTATGGAAATGACATCACTGTGGAAAACAGTTGGAGTTGGTCTGAGATGAGGTCATCCCTTGTGAGAACAAAGGACGTGGATGATGCTGAGTGAAACGGTGGCTGCTGGGGTGTGAATCCCAGTTGTAGCACTGGTGCAAGTGGGACAGCTGGCAGTTCTGTGGAAGGAGAGATGATGGCCCTTGCCAGCTCCTTCCTTGAGGGGTACCTGGGAGAGGAAAGGCCTGTTGTCCCTGTTGAGGGATCCAAGGAGCTCAGGGGGCTCGGGATGCAGCTGCAGATCAGGCTCAGGGTGGGAGCCCCAGGCAAGAGACTGAGACCTGCTGGCCTTTGGCACAAGGAAGGGCACAAGGACCTGTGGCACAGCCAGGGGAGGGGACCCTCAGGGACACAGACCAGGGGCACAGCCAGGGGAGGGACCCTCAGGGACACAGACCTGTGGCACTGTCACAGGGAGGGACCCTCAGGGACACAGACCTGGGGCACAGCCAGAGGAGGGACACAGCAGGAGCCGAGGACTCAGAATTTGGTACCCTTGGACTGTACCAAATTCTTGGAGGACCCACAGTCCTCTTCGTTTGAGGTCCCTGCTTGAGGCATCTCAAGCTGTTATTTTGCTATTGAGTCATGATTAAATTGTTTTAAGGGTCAAAACCTCTGAGACTCTGCTCTGGGAAAGCTGTGGCCATGCTGGTTGTTGACTGTGAGCGTTGGGCTGTGCAGGGGCCTTGGTCCCAGGGCAGATGGTCCAAGGGTGGCTGCAAATTGCTCCTGGATGATCAGACAGGGAAGTTTCCTTGGCACTCCTTTTCTGTGAACAAAACAAGAGTGTTAGCTTGAAGGATGAGGCTCCAAGGCTTTCACTGAAAGGGGTGATGTGGCAAGAATTTGTGAGGATGAAGAGCCTTCAGATCTATTTACTTTATTACCATTTCTATGTATGTATTAACTTCTTTATTTGATTTCAAAAGAAAAAAAAGTCTTCTTCCAGGTTATCAGAAAAGCTGATTTGTTTGTTGTTTAGCTGGTTGGAAGCCATTCTGGTCCTTTTTTGAGAAGCAGCAGATTTCCTTTATTTGATTGCATGCATCACCTAAATTCTGTGTTAGTTGGTTTACCCCTCTCCATGGACTGGTTAGAACTTTGCTTACGCAAATATCCCCATCATTTACATACACAAATTATTGCATCACCAAGTTAATCCTGGAAATGTGGAAAAAAGCTGAGTAACTACAGATCTACAAATGCAGCTATTGGCACACACAAATAATGGCTGCTTTCACCACCCTGCAGATATTTGGTTTTTTTAATGTTGGACCCCACAAGTAATTTTGACTCAGACAGAGGGAGGTGAATTACAAATTCTCTGATTTCTTAGAGTTATCCACATATTTGAGGTGTGTGTTGGAGCTGGGCTGGAGCAGCAATCACGTGGAACACTGAAGGGCTCCTGAACAAAGCTGTTCTGATGGTGATTTAATGGCACTGGAGTGATTGCAGCACAGTGTTCTGGGGTGCCCTGACTCCTCTGAACCACACCTGATCCCTCATTCACTAATGTAAAAATAGTATAAAAACAAGGGCATTTGGGCTTAATTCAAAAGTGCACATTACACTTGCAACTTGTTTGGGCTTCTTGGGGTCAAGGCTGACTCCTCCAGAGTGCTGAAAGCAGAGGCTCTGTTTGCTCCATTACTTTGTCTTTGTATTTTCCACTCTGTGAAATCTCTCTCCTCTTAGGAGAGAGTTGAAATTTCATCCTCAGAGATGAAGGAAAACAACCGCTGTATAAACAAAATGAACAACATAAGGGAACACAAACATGTATTGGGAGCCTGGAAATGTATTTTCCTGCCTTCCTGCGCAGGAACAATACCAAAAGGAATAAGGACAGCAACCTTATGGCAAAACAGTGTCGAAAAATAAGTATACAGTTCACTGGGTGTCCTGAGAACATATCAACTGCTTAAGCTAGCAGAGAAAACCGAACTGAAGCAAGAGACAGCTTGGAGAAAACACTAGGGCAACACCTTGTTTTCCCCTGCCAAAAGAAAAACATTGTCTCCATCTCTCTCTAAATTCTCATCCTTAGCAGCCTTGTTGTTTGCAGAAATGTTTTTCATGCCTACAAAGCAGAGAATGTCCTCTGAAGTCACTTAATGCTGTTAGATACTATAATGGTACATCTTCTTGGGGTCTGCTTTCCCCAAAACCATCTGGAGAGATAGGGTGAGGAAAAGCCCTTTAAATGTACTGCCTCTTTCCCCCACATCTTAAAAACCTTGGCTTGATTAAATTTTGGCATTACATTTGTTGCATGAAAGACAGGAACTCCTCTGATTATTTGGATTGTAGAGTCAGGTAAATCAAAGGAACAGATCAAAAGAAGAGGAAATATTAATGAAAATCTATATTCTTTGGTCAGCATTTTTAATAGCTCTTGTAGAAAATCAAAAAGGAGAATCAGCTGTACCTCGGAAACTTGTCTGATAAGGATGATATAATGCAGGGCATTAATGCAAACTTCAGTACTACATACAGCTGGAAACAAAACCGAAAAATGATGTTCTAAATAATAAAGCAATAGTTGACTGTTTAAAAGCCTCACAGTATGAAATTTGTCAAAATTTGACTCTTATGATTGGCCTGGGGAGGCAGAGCATAGTAATAAAGCCCAAATCTGAGAGGCTGATGCTCTTGCATCAGAATAAGTGGAAGAATTAATCACTCCACTTGCATTTCCTCCATGACAGCTGCTGAGTGGAGTATAGGGAAAGTGGTTTTTAATTTTTGGATTCTTTTGGCTTCTCCCCTTTAAGCTGTGTCTGAAATTGCACAGCAAAGCAGAGAACTGGGATCAGCAGTGCTGGGTAGGTTTGACCGCAAAAGTTTATCTGGAAATTCTGCTTAGAATAAACTGAGCTCCATTGTGTGATTTGACTTTGGGCTTTCTGCACTGGGGGAGTTCCTCATCTCAAGGATGGTCAGGAGTTGAGTGGCATAAAAAAAAATGCATCTGTGAGCTAAAACTGAGCTCCTGGCAAGCTTCACATCTTGGGATAAGTTGGTGTCAGCTCTGCAACCCTCTTACAAGGCCTGTAACAGGAAAAGAGTTTGTCTATGCCAAGCTAAAGGAGTCAATCACGTGGGAATGCAAACCAAGCCTTGTGACTCTGATTTGTGTAATACAATCTGAACACCCCTCATTTCAGTTTGGAGGCTGCAGGGTGTGCTCAGCCTGTGTCTTCAACTCCTGTGCCCAGCTCAGAAAGTCCAGAACACTTTAAAATGAACACAATTTCTCGTGTTACTGGGTTTAGGTGGGGGGGTGTTTTGGCTGTCAGTTGGAGGCATTCAGGACAAATTGCTGTAGGAATGCAAATGGGGTGATGCCAATTACTTTCCCTACCTCTGCTGCTGTCTGGAATCAGGTGGGATGGAGAGGCTTTGAGCCCTTCATTGTGGCTCCTGAGCTGAGAACATCCTGCCCTTAAACACTTTGTTAACAAAGAAGAGGCAGCAAAGCACCTGTAGGGGAGAACCAAAATGTAACTAGATGTGCTGAAACACTGCTTTGAAAAGATGTATGAGAAATATTTGGACTTGGAAGATAACCTTAAATCTTGAAGAAGAACCTCAGTTTCTTCCCACTGGTCATCTTTATTTTTGAAGTGTCTTACTGGGTTTTATTAGGGTGGTTTTTGGAGGCTGGTTCAGTTAGACATGGAACTATAAAACATTTTCAGCAATAGTATGTGGAATTTGGACAATCTGGGACCTTGGAGCATAGGATTGTGAAAGCAAGTTTCCAAAACAGTGGGTTTGGAGTGAATGGTTTCATGAAATGTACTTCAAAAAAAGCACCCACCAGCTATCTTTTGGGATCACTGTCCCGTTCTGGTCTTCAAGCCTTTTTTTTCCTTTCTGTAACTCCAAGAACAAAAGAAAGCGGTAAGGATGAGCTCATGTGACTGTCAGCACCATGGTCCCAAGCACAGGCCTAGTTTGCTTTTATGGGGTAAAGCTGGGCTGAAGCAACAACAGCAGGAAAGCACCAGCATGCTTTAATTTCCCCCAAGGCCCTGCTGGATTAGACAGTGGTGGGGCTCAGTAACTTCCACAACAGCTCTGTGCTCATTGTTGAGAGCAGTTTCTGACCTGCTGGAACTGATTTATTTTTTGCAGACCAATCTGATTGTTCACCCAAACTCCAGAGAAATTGATTGCCTGGATCTGGGTGGCTGAGATCTCTCTCCATGCCTCAGCTTTGTGTGTTGATGGCAAGGAAAGTTGGCTCTGGTGGCCATCTAGCATCATGATGTGAAACCCAGTGGGATAAGGAGCAGATAAAAGCTTGTTCCAAGCATTTATCTACAGCCAGTAACTTTTGGCTGAAGGGAAAATGTTGATGGTACCACAAATTGGATTTGGCCCCATTGGTGCTCTGACCTGGGCTAACCACCAGGTTTATTTGTGCTTTTGTCCTCCTAGTTACACTTGTTTACAAATTGCTGGTGGAGTTTCCAGTGTAGAGAGGAAAGCAGCAGCATTCCCACTGGATCTGTGCAAAGTGCTGCATTCAACACAGAACAGACAATGAGTGTGCCACAAGATCGAGCTTGCTGTGGGGCTGGAGGCTCCACTCTCTTGCAAGAGCCAATTTAAACACTTTTATGGGGCAGAGCCTTTCTCCAGTTTTGGTTTGAAACAGTGATCAGACATGGAGGTGCCAGAAATCTCAGAGCATTTCCTTGCCAGCCCTGCAGCTGTTAAAGGACACAGACTTGGGATAAGGCTCAAATAAACATCCAAGTTGGTTTTTTTTTTTTTTTCCATCTATTGAATGTTTAGATAAATGAAAGGTGAGCTCCTAACCTTCTGAGATTTCCAACTTATTAAACCTAGGAAATGCAATAGAGTGCTCCACTCAATGTTTTTGTGTGTTTTGCCTCCCAAATTTCCCTGAATTGCCATGTCTCCTTCCGATCTCTGCTGTGTGATCCTGTCTGCCTATTACTATTGGAGACAAACTGGAGAAAGAGGCTTTCTTCATAAGCGAGCCCAATATCAGACATATAAATAATGCATCCCTCAGCATTATTCATAATGCAGTAGCATCACTGTGCTGTATCATATGCAATTTCATGTTGCTGCTTTTTAACTGCTTTCCTGCCAGGCACACCCTTCAGAAAGTTCTAAAGCAACACCAGCTGCTTGTTTGATATTTCCCTTTCCTGTACTGCTGCTAGTTCTGCTGAGAAGTTTTCATACACAGGGCATAGACAAGGCTTAAATTGCAATACCAGTGGGTACAGTGCTGTGTAAAATACCATTGATGTGTTAGTGAAAAATGTTGTGCAGAAGAAAAATGGCCAGCAAGTCCCTAGTGGGGTGAGATAACTGTTTTAAGCTTGCTTTTTGGTGTTAATTCTGTGCTTGGAGTGACTTTTAAGGTATTGCAGAGTGGTAATAGCAGAATATATTGTTCCATTGGTCAATTGTCCCATGTAGACCTGCTAGCTTTGGTTTTATTTTCTTTTTTTAATTGTGGGAGAGAATGCTTTTGTGTCCTGCACACACACACACAAAATCTGGAATAACAATACTGAGGCTTATCTTTGCAAGATCAAATGAAAGCCGTGGTTGAATGTTCCATTTGTTTCTTAATGAGTAGTGTCAGCCTGTGCCCCATGCTTAACAAAAGCATATGTGCAGATATTGTTCTGTTATGATTACAGTACAATTATATCGTGTCTGTAATAGATTACTACATCTGGCCTTTTCTTAGTTTAGGAAATCAAGAAGGAGATTAGTTGATTAACTTCTGAGAATGCACCTAAATAATTAAAAAAAATAAATCCTTTCTGTATTAGCCACATTCCTGTACAGTCAGATTTGGGAGAACAGTTCTTTTAGGTTTTGAATGGGAAGTTGGTCTGGTTTTATATTTGATTTTTTTTTCCCCACTGAGAAAATGGGAGATTTTGTGGGTTTTTTCTTTTTTTTCCTTTAATGAAGGCAACACTTTTAATTATTCAGCTGTATATAAGCCTGTTTTTATTTTGAAACAAATGAAACAACAGTGGCAGAGTAAAATAGGAATTTAAGAGAGCTACAGCTGGGAAATACAGTAGTTTATTTTATGTATGTAATATGCTATGTTACAATAATTTCATCTTTCACTATCACCTCTGTGTGCAGCAGCTGTTTTTCTGTTCTACCCAATAGTTTAATGCAAGAGCCTCCCCTTGGGAGGAAAATGAGGCATGTGAAATACAACAGCAGCTTTCAGACAGAAATTTGTTTATATTGAATACACCAAAATCTCAAAACCTTTTGTGGGTGGGAGAGATCAGCTTTATTTGCTGCCCAGCTCACTTCACAACATACATCAGTTTGCTCAACCACTGCCTTTTACATGATTATAACCCAGTTTCCAGGAGATGGGTAGGAAGAGTCAAACTGATGGTTAGGGATGAATGGCTGCTCCCAGCCTGTGCTGGGCACTGCTGGAATTGAGCTCTGGTGTAGGAACTGAAGATTTGGGAAAAGCTTACCTGGTGTATTAGTTACTAATTAGTTACTAATCACCATCTCAGCAGACTCTGAGCTTTTATTTCTGTCTTCAGCTCCATTTTCTGACCAGAAGCTGGTATTTGTTTATTACTGGTGTTTAACTTTGGCAGGAGAGAATGATCTTGAGGGCTGCTGAAAGTTTGATCTGTTTCTTGGGGGTCTGACCTGGGTGAAGTGCAGTTCCCAACACATTTGTGCCCTGGCTTCTCAGAGTGAGGGGATAGTGTTGGTACTAACTTGTAATGAAACGTTTCAAGTCTGGGCCTGTTCAGCACACTTGGTGTTAGAATGTTCCTGTCTGTTTTCAAATTATTTTTAGCTGTTGTAAGTCAAAGGACCAGGCTGGAAAGGATCTTCCAGGAGTCCCCTTGATGTGTAACTTAACTAGAACTGTACCTGGCTGCTCAGTGTTGTCTCTATGGGCTCTGCACCACAACAGCTGCCAGGTGCCACTTTTTTCCACATCTCCTCCTTGGATTTGGCTTCCAATATTCTGATCACTTATTATTGACTCTCAGTCCTCACCCAATCTCTCCTAAAAACCTTCCTCACCTGAGCTGTGCAGAGGTAACTTGATGGCAAAGGTTTTTCTGCTGCCTCTCCTGCTGACTAAAGCCATTACCCCATGCTTCCTACACCACATGCATTCTTTTATTTCTGGGCCCTTGTTTCCTTTTCATTGCCCTGGATTTTGATTTTGGGCAGATCATGTTCTGGCAGTGTTTGCTGAACGATGCCTTGATGTGAGATTAATGCCCTTAGGTGCTATGGTAATACAAATAATTAATGAAGGGCTCTTTAATTCTTTTCCATAATAAATGTTATGTGGCATATTTGAAATAAAGCTAAGATGGAGCCATGTGCACCAAAGTAGACATATGTATAGTTATTCTGGTGTATTAAAATGCACACTTCTATTATCAGTAACCTTCTATGCCCTGCAGGTATTTAAAATCCTACCATCCTGAGCATGAATGAGAAAATAAGAGATGCCCAAAATAAGCTTTTTTCATGCCAAAAACCTGAATTGCAATATAGGGAGGCCTCCACAGTGCTTCTCTGTTCTTCTGGCCACCACTCTGAAGTTAACATGTGTGTTCTCCAACCTTCTGCAGAAGTTTAGTGTGGACCTCCTGTGTGTCCACTCCCCTGTGCTGGGACCAGAAAGGGGATTTAGTTCATTGCTCTGGCTTGGAGTTGTATTTCAGCAGCCTTGTTACTGAGCACAAAGCACCAGAGGTCCTAACAAAACACAGAGCCCCTGAGTTAAGGTCCTGTTTCCTATGTGCTTTCAAGCTGTCAGGATAAAAGCAGATGCAGGTACAATTCCATGCTAGGGCTTAAAGGGGATTTTGTGGAGTGCCAAACCTTGCAAGGATACTTGATTTATACATTTTTATGTACAGAGCTGGGGAAGGTTTTTGCAGTTAGAGATTTCTCAAGCCTTACTCCTCCTCTGAGTGTGAGTAGGTGATAACAAACTGTTAGACTTGCACAGATTGGAGAGATTATTTCTCTTTCCATTAAGTAACGTTTCCATTCCAGCAGTGCTGGTGTGATGTGATGCTCTGCACTGCTTTAGCTTGTGTTCAGCGAGAGCACCTGGCTGGTTTAGTGTGTTTTAGAGCAGGATAACTGCTGGGGTGTGATCCCTGGCAGTCACTGGTGTAGGGAAGGGGAAGCAAAAGTCACATTGCAAAGCCTTGTTACCTCCATGAGGAAGGTTGCATAGTGTGGCCTGAAGGGTACCTCCAGACACAGGGAGAAAAGCAGAATTGTCTTTCACTTGAGGTATCTAACTCCATTTCTCCTTGAATGTACACACATTTTAAAAAAATTTTATCTGTTAACTGCTTTTTAAAAAGAACAGATGCATCATTTGACACAAGAGACTGTTAGAGTTCTTGGCTTGTGGTGTGACCTGGGAGATCTCACCACTGCCCTGTGGGATGGGACTGGGCCATAGTTAGCCTTGGTTCTGAGGAGGGTGAAGGCATTGCCCTGGGTGAGGAGCAGCACAAGCTGCAGCAGGTTCCTGCTGGGCCCCTTGCACCCTTTTTCCCCCTTGTCCTTCAACTCAGCTATACCACATGCATTTGTTTTTCTTTAGCTCCTGGAGAAAACAGCAGAGTCCAAAAAAGACAGGGTTTTCTAATCTCCCATAAAAAGGCTGTGGAAATTTGAAAGGAAAGGAAGGCGATAGTATCGCCTGCACTGAGATGGCAATTATGGGTCGTGGGAGGAAGTGTATAAAGCCTTATTGAGTGGAGATGGCTGAGGTGGCTGCAGGGGCCTGCATGGTGTGAGGAAAAGGCTGGAGGAAACCCTTATCAGACCTGTTATCCTGTCTCTGTCATTCCCATACAGATTAATGAGCTCCAGGATGCCCTCAGCCATGTTCAGACCGGGGTCTGTTTATCCCAAAATAGAAGGTTCTGTCTTGTGCCAGAGTGTCATATTCCCAGGCCAGCAGCACCATTGTGTTTTATTACCCCATTGTATTCAGGGGTTATGTCCAAACTTTTCCTCTTAGCTCCTTAATCACTGTTTTGATGGATGAGCTCCATGAGAAAAGCTGCTGCAGGGCCACTGTCTCTGCCGAGGACTCAGCATGGATCAAAATGGTGCTGGGCACTCGTTGGGGCTTGGCTGCCTAAGTGTTCTTGCAGCACCTCTAGGCAAAGCAAGGTGGAGGTCTACCCCTTTGCTGCACAAACCCCTGAGGAAGGAGTGGGATGGGGAGCAGAGGAGCAGCTGCCTTTGCACTGTGCTGCCCTGCCAGGCCATCCTGAAGGACATTTGTGGGATGGCACTGGGGAGGGTGAACGCCAGATCCACGTGTTTAGGAGCATCCCCTGCCCTGCTGAACCCCAGCTGTCCTTCCCACGCCGGTGTGGAGGAGCTGGAGCCTGACAGCAGCTCCATGACCCCGCAGTCATTAACGCTGCGGGACGTGCGGCTCCTGCTGAAGGCTCCTGCCTGCTCTGCCATTCCCCTCGTGCAATCCCGGGGAATTATCCATATCTCTGACAAGAGAATAGGTTACTAATGCACCAACACAGCTGTTTTGACACTTTTGATGAATAACATTCAATACTATTAATTGGAACAATTGCTTTTCATTTAACTAAATCACTAGAATTGCTAAACTAAATTGAAACGGAATGTAATTTTGCCTCGCTCTCCTTTAATATGGGCCTCTAAATGTCTTCTCCCTGAAGAATTAGTAACTTAATCACCTACCAGTGATAACTGTTTCATAGCCCTCAGCTGGAAGGCTTTCCTGCTAAGCAGTATTGCCTGGGAGCAGAGTGTTATAGCAGGGAACAAATCCCATCTCTTTCCTTTCTCCCCCTTTCTGCTGCAATATTAATCATATTAAAAATGATTCTCTTCCTCTTTCTCTGTTCCAGAAAGATCTTTATAGATCATCATAATTTCACCCTGCTCCTTTTTGCATTGTATCAATCACTTGGCATGTCCAACAGGGTGCACAACAATTATATCTGTATGTTATGTTAGAGATGGATTTTTGCTGTCAGTGGCTGGGAGAGGGGCTCTTGTTCATTTTCCAATAAACTTGTCATCCAGAGCACACAACACAAACACCACAGGATAATGTGGGCACCACCCTGGCCAAAACTCTTGGAAGACACAGCAAGTGTTTAGCTGTCTTTATTTAGTTATTAAAACAACCCCCAACATATTATGGCATAAATAAAATCAGAAATGCATTTGCATTACCTTAGATTTATAAGCTAAAGAGCAGGCCCTCTGGCCAGGAGCTTCTGCACTCTCCAGACAAAAGAGAGTGGGAAAAACTAAAGCAAATTAAATAAAAGTCAAATAGATATAATTCAGAGCACACTAGATCCCCATTTAGGCTTCGCTTTTTTGCATGGGGTGGAACAAAGTGGTCTTGGTTGCAGATTAATTCACCCACCTGTGTTTTGGGTTACAGAATGAACTCAAATCTGCCGCTGGGGTTTTGCCAACATTTCCCTTCAACACTTTTAAGATATTAATGACAAAAAGCTTTCCTAAAAGCAGAGCTGTGTAGGTTCCTGCAGGGTTCAAGTTTGTTGTCTGAGGATGAGGTTCTCTACGTGCATTCCCACTGCAATTGGACCCACGTATGTCCCAGTCACGTTCCACTGAATCAAAGAGTTGTTTTTTGGTTAATGTGTCTGGCAAATTTATATGTCTCTAATGGATGCTGCACAGAACTGTTTCTGTGGTGCTTGAACACTTTTTTCTATTTGCCTCAAAAAATTTAGGGTTCTATAGAAAAATGACTTGCTATAATTAGTTGTATTCGGTTCTTATTTTTCCACGTACACATCTGAAAAATCATCCGCATCTGTAGTCTTTTAGTTTTAAGTCATGTGAATAGTTAGTTTATTTCTCTGGGTGTTGGTTCTGTTTCCTGTCAGAAAAAATTCTTCCAGAAAATTAACATGGATTCTGTTCACAAATTGCAGGTGAATACCTGCAGTTGTACTAACTGTGAATAATTAAAAAGGGCACTTCAAAGTGGATTGAGAGTAAATATTCATTGACAGTAGAGAATGAATGTTAGGCTAAGTCATCTAACAGGAAAAAAATGTGAAGAAACAGCTACACTATTAGGTGCTTGCTTTAATCAGACTGCTGGAATTTCTGTTGCTGATCCTGTTTTCCTCTTAGCAGAGCTGGGTGAGCATTGCTGTGGAGTGGAGACTGAAATGGTGCTTTACTGCCTGCAGAACAGAACTGCACCTTAGCTGTGCAGCTGGGCATCCAGTTCAGTGAAAATAGTATTTCTGTCCTGTTTTTAATGCTCTGTTTCTTATACCCCACTCTTGTGGCCTGCTTATACCTGTGCTGAGTTTCCTACATGCTATACAACATACCACAGCCCTAAGGGTTATTTTAGAGAGGGAATCATGGCTGGAGGTGGCCTAAGAAGAAAGCTTGCTAAAGCCTGAAATTCTTCTGCATATGGCAGTGATTTACAGAGATTCATTGACTCACAGTCTGGCCACTCACAAGGTATTTCTAAACATAACCGAGTTTAGACCGGTATCTGGGAGGGGAAAGGGAAGTGTGATAAAGAAAATGATGGAAACTTGCAGCTAGAAGTGTTTTGGCAGCTAAGGCTGGAGCAGCGCTGCTTGAAAGATGAGCACTCTGTGAATTGAGGGCATCTCAGGAGAAGTAAATCTGCCTTCTCCAACACAGACTGAGCACTGGCCCAAAGACCCCGGGTAAATAAGAATCAAACTTCACTACAGGACATTTATGTGGTCATGATTTATTGGTGCTCTCAAAGCCTTTGAACCTTTGCAGCCCTTTGGGGGAAATGGTGTGTTACAGGGGCTTAAATAAATAAATAAAAAATAAGAAGAAATACATGCCTATAGCTACAGGAAAAACCTATTGTGCCATTTGTTCCAAAAGCCTTGACACGTTCAGGGCTTTTTCCTGAATTTGACTTTTTTTCCTTTTCTATTTTTTTTATAGGATTTTGGTCAGTCAGCCAGTGCTGTAGGAAATAAAACAACTCTTTGACAGATTCTTGTTTCTCAGTCCCTTTCCCAGCAACTTCCCCCTCTGGTAAAGTGAACTGAGCTGCAGGATTCTGATGGAAAAATCAAACAAACTGGCCGAGCATGGCTGAGAAGTAATAGAAAACTACTTGGATCTCAAGGCCCTGCCAGTACAAGTTTAACGTAGTGTTCCTTCAGCAAATGTCAAATATCCTTTTCCATTTTCTGCAATGTATTGTGTCCTTGGCTCATCCTCCTGTGAGCAGCCCTTGGTGCTGACTGCTCGGGGTGTAGCAGAGACTCCCTCTGCACAACTCACCTTGCTGTCATAGGATCACAGACTGGTTTGGGGGGAAGGGACCTTAAAGCCCATCCAGTGTCAGCCCCTGCCATGGGCAGGGACCCCTCCCACTATCCCAGGCTGCTCCAAACCATGTCCAGCCTGTTCTTGGACTCTTCCAGGGATCTAGGGGCAGCCACAGCTTCTTTATGCCAGGGTGTCTTCACCCTCACAGGGAAGAACTTCTTTGTAACATCCAATCTAAATCTCTTCTCCCCTTTTTTAGTCCTTTAAACACTCTACCCTCGTCCTATTGCTATCTGCCTCTGTAGAAAGTTCCCCTCAAGATCTCTTGTGGCCTCCTTAAGCACTGAAAAGGCTCTAAGGTCTCTCTGAAGCCTTGTCCTCTCCAAGCCCAGGGACACATTGCTCTCAGCCTGTCTCCAAAGCAGAGGTGCTCCAGCTCTCTGATCTTCTTTGTGGCTTCTTCTGGACTTACTCCAGGAGGGCACAAAGGCACTTGGCATAAAATTAAGAATATTAATATTACTGTGGGAGTATTTTATTTTAGATATATTATTAAACATTATTTTGAGATCAGCTGAAGCTTGCAAACTTCTGAGAGAAATGTTGGAACAGTTGAGGCAGAGGGAGGCAACAAGGAGAAGTTTCTTCTGTAAGGGGCTCAGCATGGCTCCTACATCCAGTCCTCTCTGTGTCTGCCAGGAGTCTTCCTCCCGGTGGTTTCTCAATCCTCGGTGTGTTCTCCCTCCTCTAGTTGTTCCAACAAGTTGACAGTGGGTGTGAGCAGGGCTGGCTGTGCATCTACAGGGGGTGTAGCTGGCTCGGAGCAGCGTGTGTGTCTGTCCGTGGCTCAGAGCTCTGCTGTCTTTCCTGTGGGATCCTCAGAGAGCCTCCCCCGTGTGCAGCTCTGGAGCACATCCCCCTGTCCGCAGAACACGAGTGCGTGCCGGCGGTTAATGAGAAACGCTGCAAGCTGAGTCCCAGGAGATGATTAAACCCCACGAGCCAATTAAAAGAAGTGTAATTACACAGCAGGGACAAGTTGTTAAACAAGCTAGAGGTTATTGTCCTTCAAGTCAACGTAGTGGAACAGCCAAGAAAAGCCTACCAGGAGAAGCTGGCAGGGCAGTTTAGCTTGGCCCAAGGCTCCATTCGAGGAGGAGTGGGCTAATACAGCATTTTGCCTTTTGTCTCTTCCTACGTGATAAGTGCTTGGGACAGAGTCAGTCAGCTTCCTTCTTCCTAGACTGGTGTGGGGAAAGCTAAGCTGAAATGCTTCCCTCGGCATGAATTCCCTCTGCTGGGGGAAAGGTGTGTGCAGGTCAGCCAGCCCAGCACGCCCAGTGCGTGGCTGGCACAAGCTGGAATGTGTCTGAGGCTGTGGAGCTGTTCCCAGCCGTGCTCCGAGAGGAATTCCTTGCAGAGAGCACTCTCGGGGATAATTTATGGAGTCTGATGAATTCTGTGCTTTTATCTGCTCCTGAGTGTCTGCAGAGCTTGCAGCATGATGATAGCACGGCTGGTGGTTGGAAAAGGTTGGTTTAACTTTTTTGGCTTGACTTGAGTATGGGGAAGAAGGAGTTTGGAATTAGCAGCTGCCAGTGTTGGAGGAAATGAGTCACATCCCACTGTTCCTGCACATATCCCATCACAGGCGTGTGTAAAGCTAAATCTACCTCACCCTGCCTTGGAGTGGTCTTTATTTGATGAGGACCTTGGGAATTTTCAGCAGGTACCTCCAGCTAGTGGAGGAATTAGCAGAACATGTTAATTGCCTGTCAGTCCCGAGGGCCCTGACCACTAGGTGACATCACACACTCAGAGTATTTTGTGGGCGCTTCCAGTGGAGTGTTCCCACCTGACTCACAAGCTCGGTTTTGCTCACCCAAGGCACAAGTCCATTTTTTCAGCCATGTTTTCACTTGAACTCTGTGTGAAAATAAAAAAAACCTGAAGAGTGCAGATTTTAGCATAGAGCAAATGGATGTCGTGAAAATGAGAAGAGAAATTGAAATAGTTCTGTTCCACTATTGGTCAAATTGGTGGAAAACCACAGAAATGCTGCATGGATTTGGCCAAGTTCTGTTCTCAAATGCTCATCTATGTAACCTGTGATCACTGAAATCCTCTTGTTGTCAAGATGACTGTAAGCAATAGTTTTTAAAATGCTTATTGGAGGGAAAGGGTGAGGCTAAGCCTCACAGCTCCTCTTACAAAATCAGCATGGCTAAAGGATTTTGCAATTAATTTTTTACCATGCCACAGGGCAAGTTTGTTTGCCTGTGTATTCAGGCCTCAGCCTGTAGTTAAGAAAACAAATGCAAACTTATCATTAGAGCAAGTGTCTCCAGAGGACAGAAGTTTCACTCAGCTGTGAAAAGTGACAACTGGGGACCCAAACTCAGCATGGGGAAAGCACTTGTAGCCTGCTAATACCCAGGGATAGGCTGGGTCCACTGGGGGGTTTTAGCCCCAGCATCCTGACTGAATAAACAACTGCCCCAGCTGGAAAATCCCCATGGATCAGCTTCTCAGTCAAGGTCAAATCCCCATCTTTTGTACTTTTCTTGGCCGTTATTTCAGGTGATAGATGCGCTATTGACTGGCAGCAATGACAGAGCTTGGAATGATGGGGGAACTGAGGCATATTCAACACACTGGCACACAGCTAACTCATGCTAATGTTCAATAATCCTATCCTGCTGCTACACTCTAATGGCTGTGGGCTTGATAGAGCCCCCTCATTGAACTGGTGTATTTCTTATGGGCCTGCCCGCCCATCCTTCATGAATTTTTATTAAACAAAACTGTAAGCGGATTGATTTTGTACTCCTTTATTGCATTTTTATTTAATTCCTTTCAATGGTGGAGGCTCCATCATGTTATCTCGACGTAAATCATGCTGGGGCAGCATGCCAAAAAAATAAAAAGACTACAGGATCATACTTGCATCCAGCGTAAATTTTACTCCTATAACCTTTATTAGTGTAGATTCATTGATTTTTCCCAACTCCCCCCTTCTCCTCCCATCCCTGCTTTTGGTTTGACTTAGGTCAGAACCTGACAGCTCTCTTTTTAAATAGAGGTGGACGGACTCTAATTTTTAATGTTAAATAATAAAAAAAGTAGCTTAGGTTGATTAAACAAGACCAATTTTTTTTTTCCTTCTTCCATTCTATGCCCAGCCAAGAAAATAGTTGTGGTACCAGTAGATCATGGGCAGTCCTAGGTGTGTTGGCTGTGGGATTGCAGGAGGAGCCGTGTTCTGGAGAGCAGCAAGCAGAGGTTTGCTCTCATGTAATATCTCAGGGGCTGTGTGTGAGATGGTTTGGCTTCCCTGCCCTTCTTGTGGCAGATTTGCATTAGTACTGAGAAGCATTTTCTGTCCTGAATTCCTTTGTGTTGCTTCTCACCATCTTTGTGGGGTCTTGAAGCTGTCAGCAGTAAATAATCAGTTAACTTTTAAGGCACCCAAACAGAGAGATCCTGTGTTATGGACTGATCCTCATGCCTTTCCACTCAAGACAACCAAAAAATGAGTTTAAACACTATCCATAAATGCACCACATTTATGTGGCTTTCTATAAAATAGACTTGGTAGATAAAGAAGGCACCAGTAGGTGGCATGGGAGAATTTACAGCGTAGTTCCAGCTGCAATTTTGGTAGATTATAAATTGCTAACTTGAATTTTTAAACCACAGCAGTGTGTCCCATAATGCCTGTTTGATTCACTGGCACTCCTAAGCTCTGCAGAAAGGGGCTCCACCATCCATTGGCTAGTTTGACTATGGATAAAAGGAAAATATTAAAGCTGGCCTCTGTGCAGCTTGTTGCAGGGGGACATCTCTTGCTGCCCCTCATTTCTGTTTGGTTGTTGTCATGCACATTCCTGGTATAGAAACGGTTCTAGGTGGCATTCATGTTGTTTCTTTAAGCTATAGGTGCTTGACAGAGTTGCACAACATGAAACATGGTCAAAAGAAAATGATCTTCCAGAGGAAAACCAGCTGAAATGGAGACAGGAGGTCCCTGACTTTTCTGAGTTAATGTCACTTGATTGGTTTGGGTTAAGGCTCACTAACCTAGAGATGGGATTCTGACCTAAACTGTAGCCAAGAGGCTTTGTCTGTGAAAACACAATCAGCAGAGAAGCATTTTATTGCTTCATTTCTTCCTGCTAAGTATAAACAAACAAACATAAATATTTGAAAGCCAGTAATCTTTGTGTCTTAGTTCTTCACTGGTACTTATTAGTGCTAATAATTGCTAGTCATGGTTCCTGTGGTGGGACTTGTTCAGAAACAAAACAAGAAATGTGCTCTTGACCCAAAAGTGCAAAGGGTTCAGTTGTAGGGGGAGAACCAGAAGGTGATTCACTGGAGAAGAAACACTGAGAATAATTCAGTGATGTTAGGGCTAAACAACAATTTTCAGAGGTCATTGAGTATCCCCTAAACAGGCAGCTCTATTTAACTTAACTGAAGTAGAGTCTAAAAGCATTTAGCCACTTTCTTAATTCAGTTTTGTATTAGTCCCATATGGTTCTGTAGCTCTCAGTGCTACCAGTTTGTTTACCCATATGAACTTGATAGAAGCATTCAGGTTGAAGAGGGTCTGAAATGGGTGAGTAGTGCAGCTTGCTTGGTTTTTTGGGTGTCCAAGAGAAAAATATTCAGAAACAAGCCAGGGGCTCTGCAGTCGGTGATGGTTTGTGCTGTCCTGTCTAGTCCTTACAACAGATACATTCTAGATCCTTGTACAAACAGATCAATTTGTGGCTCAATTGTGTACAGAGCTTTTCATTTAAAAATGTAATATGACCAATAGTTTGCAAATACATCTGGATCAATTTATTGACAGGGAGAAAGGTACAACATTTTTGAGGAGGTAGGGGAGAAATGATGGGACCTTTCCTTTGGTTACTAAACAGTACATGTCAGAAATAGTCAATCTGCATGGGGTTAATGCCCTGGTTGTTTATAGTGGTTAAGAAAAGAGTGTTTCTTACAGGAATCACCGTATTAATCAGAAAAGAAAAATGGCAGTTGGGAAAGCTAATGACATCCCTGTTGATTTGATTATAACATTAAGATTGTTTGAAGCTGTCATTTCTGATTTTGTTAAAAGAAATAACACAAGTTAGTTCCATAGCTTAGTGATTTAGAAAGGATATTTGAAGCATCAAGGAGGAAACTCTCAGGCCATTAGAGATGCTCTGCATTTAATGCCTGTTTGGGAAGGGGAAAAGGATTGCCTTCTTCATGTTAAATTAGCATAGAGGGACTTGGACTGTCTTGACCTTTTCTTAACCTTGTATACTCGAATTTTGGAATGAATTTGCAGGGTTTACCCCATGAGGGAGGAACAATAAATTGCTGGCTTGGGAGGGAAATGGGAATATATATAAAAGTCAAAGTGGTGGCTGGAGAGAAAATGTGATGTGGCTGTTTTCTGCTCTGACTTGGTTCACCTTTGCTAAGTCACATCAGGTGTTCAAGCACTTTATTCATTAAAAAGCCCACAAATGGAACAGTTTTGTCCCTCAGTCCTGAGAGATTTAGGAATATTTTGAAGTACTCTTGTGGTGTTTAAGATAATATATCATATGAAAACAAAGCTACAGTTAGAATATATTATGTTTAAAATGAATCCTTTTGGTGTGAATGGCTTTTTAAATCACATTAGGCTTTTTATTTTGTCCTTCTCTGTATTCCAGGGCAGCAGGAGTCCCCACAGGGATTATTGTTTGTCTAATGAGAGGCATCTAATCAACATTAAAGTCTGTGATTATTTTGGGATGCAGACTGATGTGGCCATACTGACAGAAGTTCAGAAAACTTTGTGGACATCCTTTCGAGGAGGTGGAGCTGTTGCCTTGGCAGCCAGGCTCACAGGAGGCAGACAGGTGAAGGTAAAGCTGTTATTTCTGTAGAGGAAAAGCAGCGTTTTGCACAGTGCAAGGTCACATGCACCTCCAAATGTCTGTGAGCCATTTTGCTCATGTGAGATTCGGACCTCTCAGACCCCAGCGTCTCACATTAATGTAGAAATCTCAGCGGATTGAGAGGAGTTTTGAAGCTCTTTGCCCGTATCTTGTCTCTCTCTGCCCTAGACTCCTTCTTGCAGTGTAATCCCACAGTCTGGCAAGCTCCATAATAAGTGCAGATAGATGAGTGTGTGTACATCTCCATTAACATGACTGTGCAGGCTAATGATGGGGACCTCCTGCTGCTCTCCGCTTGTTTTCTGTTGATTGTTATGTAATGTTCGGCAGCGGGAGGTAAATTCCTCTCCAATTTTGAGGCCCGTTGCAGCATGCAAACCCCACTGAGAGGAGTCACGGTGATTGAGCTTTCGAATCAAGTCCCATGCTGGTAACTATAAATCAGGCCTATTATACACTGGGCCCGACAGCCAGAAACCTTCGCACCGCCTGTGGCACAGCGGAGGCTTGGAGCCGCACCGGAGTTTGTTTTGTAACTGCGAGCACTCGTGTGCCTTCCAAAGCCTCTGATTGAAATTTGGTGGGATGTTTTCGCTCCTCCAGATAAGGGCCCGAGGCTGCTCGTGGTGCTGAAGGTCAAGCTGATGCTCGGGATGTGCCTTTGAAGAGCTGCTGCTGCTCTGCACGCAGGGCTGTGGGAGTGCAGGGCTTACAGTGTGGGAGCTCTCTCGGTGCTGGAGTTTGCCTCAGCTGCTCTTCACTCATCTTTCAGGGCAGGATCTATGGCCTGTGTGAAAAACGAGGTTCACTTTCTTGGTAGAATTTTAAAAGGTTTAATAAAAGACAATAAGGACGAGGCAATAAAGCAAAAATACATCGCCGGGGTGTCTCTGGCTGAGAGCCAAGAGCACCCCAACTTAGAACACACTTCTTTTAAATGCACCAACATGTTGCATATTCATAGACCCTCATGCATTCTTTTAAAACATTTCTTTGTGTTCCCCAACCTGTCTCTTTTCATTTCGTTTGGTTTTAGTCTGTTGCAGATCTTCTGATAACAGATGATCAATCAATTCCTTCCCTGGGGGTCTGGTGTCTTCCTCATCCAAATAGGATAATCCAAGAATACAAAGAATTTTCCTGACCATCCCTTCACCACTCTCTAAGACAGCCACAAAAGCTCCTCACATCACACCACTTTTTAAAAATTTTGCCAATAGCAGAAATAAAAGAAATTGCACTAGTACAACGAAGTTTCTCCACACTACACACACAGCATTCCTTTCAATATTCATGAAAATCCAACTTTATAATATGCATTTATAAGACCTAGGACGATGCTCTGAATAAGCTGTGTTCTCCACTCTAGTAAGGACAAAGTGATGCATGTGGGGATGGGGAGTACTTACACTGGGGTAATTTGGGCGAGGTTGTGGATGTGCAAAGGCAGGAGAGAGTTCCAAGAGCCTTCTCAAGCCCTCTCAGCACAGGCTGTAGAACCCCTTTGCGAGTCCAGCAAATCTGGAAATTATTAATGTTACTGCTCCTTTCTCCAGTGCAATGAGTTGGGTTAAGGCAGAGTGGGCACAGGGCAGCAGAACACAGTTTGAAACAGCTGAGCTGGGTTACTGCATGATTTATTGGGTGAAATTCCATGGTCTTTGCTTATGCAGGGAGAGAACTTAGTTCAATCTAGGGCTATTTTCATAGATTTCAAACCTTCCATCTTAGGCTTGTTTTCACTTGTTCCTTTTCTCAGTTTTTTTGTCAGTGTTACTGAATAAAAACAACCCATTTCAGTGCACTGTGAGGAAAAGAGATATTTCTGTGAGTTTCAAAACTTCTGGGTGTCAAGCTGCCTTCTGTAAGCACATAGGAAGCAGGAGGATATGTACTGACTGTGCCCTGTTCTTTTAAATGCCAGGAAAAACATCTTTACAGAATGTAAGCATTTAATTTCTAATATTGCAGTTATTATCCTCAGTAGTAGACAATTCTTTGACTGTTGCAATAAATACAAAGCAGCTCAACATCTCTCTGTGGCCAGGCTGAGCAGATGGGTGAACTCAACACAAACTGAGCTGCCCAACTTGATCTCTTAGTTCCTGCAACACTCTCACACACACAGGTACAGAGCCCTCAGATTCAATTCTTAATTCCTCAGCCTGATGCTTGAACTATTATTGGCTTTGTGGAGCTTAGAGAAGAGTTTTGACTGAGGAAGGATGGCATGTGCAGTGAAAAAGCAAGGCAAGGCAGTCAGGATATTGCCCTTTGGGAAGCAGCTTTTCCTTGTGTGCCATTGGCTTGGAGTTTTTGCACTTTTCCCACTCCACTTTGTACTGCTGAACCTTGCAAGGTTGTTATAAACCTTAGTTAATTTACAGAGTGCCTTAAAAATATGTGGCCAGATCCTCAGCTGGTGCAATCTGGCATGACTCCATTGGACTGAGCAGATCCATGCTGGTGTATAAAAGTTGGGGATTTGGCTTGTGAGACTCCTGCTAAGCAGCATTTTGTGCCCAGGACAAGCCCTGGCTGAAGGTTATATCCAGCTCCCTTACAAAAGAAGCTGGCCACAAGGTAGATCCAAATAGTTGAGTGACAGGCCCCCAGTATAAAATTTGTGGTTTATCCCTGTTTAATAGTCAAAGATTAGCGAGCATCCAGGTAGAGATATATGGTCTAGTCAGCATCTGATGGGCTAATGATGAATGGGAGCTTGAGAGAGGCTTCAGATTAGCCTCACATGCATAAATATCACATCTGTGACAAGGACGCTGGAGGTCACTGAATTGTATTTGTGCTCATTCATGGTCTTTATAAACTCTGTACTACTTGAGTGTGTTCCCTCCAGGACAAAGAGAAGAATGGTTAGGTGTCATTGTAGCTGGAAACCTTGCAATATGTGATGGTTCTGTGGAGTGCATGGTATACAAATAGGTATTTAAAATATTTATGTGGTCCTACTATTCCCGCTGCCTTCCCCTTTTCATGTTCCTTTCAACTCTTTCCCTACTTCACACTATTTTTAGTAAATTCTCACTTGAATTTACAAGGGAAAAAAAGCTGTCAGATCATTCTGACTTCCCCTTTACAAATGCTAATAAACTCATTTTATAGTGCATTTTCTAGTCTAATTGCAGGTTACACACCCAAACCTTACTTAAGACAACTTGTAAAATGAATGTTGTAGTCTTGAGTGTATTTTAACTTTCAACAGTATCAGCTAATGAAAACAACAGTCAGGCAATGATGAAAACTTCAGCTATTAGAAAGCCCAAACCTGAAAAATTAAGGCTGACTTACTCAGATAAGATGGTCTAACTTAAGCGACTTTCTGTAGTTTCTAACATTAAGAGTTAACTTTACAGTTAAAAATATTAATACTAAAGGCTGGGAGGATGTTAACAATTGCTAATGATAACTAAGTTCTCATCTTTGGGGTACTGGGAGAGAAGCTTTGGTTAGCAGACAGGCCCAGGGTACTCTTACTGCTAGCCTTGTCCTTCCATTAGGACATGTGGATAATTGAAACCTTTCCACCCTGACTGATCTCAAGCTTCATTAATTTGGCTGTCATTGTGAAAGCTGTTGTCAATTAGCATTGGGGTTTTCCATGTTGTTTATTTCAGAAGCATAAGAATAACAACAAAAGCAAGTGCTGACCCACCAAGTGCTTGGAAGTGTTGGGAGAAGCCCCAGTTGTTGTGTTCTGATGTTAAGAGACACAGAGTGTGCACATTTGTTGTTGTCCCAGATAGAGAGCACACTGAGTTTGTGTGGCTTTGTCCCTAATCCCCAGAAACGGGTGTCCCTTGTTTTATCTCAGGGTTTTGAGAGAATTGGCACTGAAAATTTGCCTAATGGAGCCAATAATTACACCTCGGTGTGAACTAAGAAAGAGACCAAAAGCTTCTAGAAAACTCATCAATCCTGTCCTCAACATGTAAGACTGTTGCCGTTTCCCCAACCTGGAAATGAAGCTCGAGATAATTTTAGTAAGGAAGTAATATAAAAGGGAATCTTTATTTGGAGGCCTCCAGGAGCAGTTAAGGAAAGGTGTCCACAAAAGCTCAACTCCCTCAGGAGTGGGTACATTTTATAGGTTTTAGGAAATTAGCATAATTGATAAAAAGAAGCAGTTAGGAGGACAAGTGGTGGTGCAATTCCCCCCCAGGTCAAGCCCCTTCTCTGGAGCCCCCCTTCAGCACTAGCTGTACTTTGTCTGTGAAATGTATCTCGAGGAGTTGTTCTCAGCCTTGGTCCCCAGGAGGAACAAAGATAGCACTGGGGTCTTGTATCTCCTGGGGCTTGGAGCTCTGGAATTTGTCCTTCTGCTTAAGGAAATGCCATAGAAAAGGACATGACTGGGAAAACCAGCCTCTGATATGATAGACTACAGAGCTACAAATGTATGTGTGAAGAATACAGAGAACATAGAAAAAAAAGGCAAAACCTAAAAATGGCATCAAGACACAGCTCTTGGGGAAGAGCTGCAAGAGGAAACCTCAGCTGAGCTGAGGGTGGCTGGGATGGGATGGGAACCTTCAGTTCCTCCAGTGGGAGCCTGGCCTGGGAGGAGGCCAGCAAAGGAGTGACCTGCTGCTTGTTTCCCTCTGAGCAGGAGGGCAGGGCTGGCGAAATGTAGCTGCCAGATTTGACTGACCTCAGCCAACCTAGGCTTGCCTAAGGCCCTCTGCAACTGGAATATCTGCTTTCTCAGCACACTTATGGAGCTGTAGAAGGACAGAGGATTAGGCAAGGAGACACTGAAAATGTAGGAGTTAGGAAATGGTGAATCATGCTTCTACCCAGCAGATATTTTGAAGCTCAGATAATTTGTAAGTGGAGGCAAAATTGCTTAAGCTCTGGTGAAGCAAAAGAAGAATCGGAGGTTGAAAGGAGCCAGTTCAGCATGAGGAGAGCGAAGAGGCTCTGCTGGACCCTCAGCGTGGCAGTGAGGGGGAGATGCTGTGATCTGCTGTCCCCAGTCACGGGATGACCAGAGCTCAGTGCCAGCACAGCCTGGCACCGCGCTGGGATGGCATCGCCCCACTCCTCTCCCGCTCAGCTCGGGCTTGTACAAAACATTCCCAGTGTAGCTGCTCTGTTTCAGCCCCTCAGGCTCAGGCAAGTCTGTCTGAATCTAATAGATTACTGTAGTACAAATTGTATTGGCTCCAGTCCTAGTTAGTGTTGGGTGCAGCGTGTGTGCTGGAAAGGCTCGCACGGCACACAGCGAGCGGCTCTGATAAACCCAGTGCAGATTTCTGTGGAAATAGGAGTGCACTGCTGTTCTGCAAGGAGGAAAATATATTAATATTTTACTGTAGTGACATCTTGTAAATATTACAAGCATTTGTCATGGTTTTTCTGAGCACATTTTTGAGCAGTAGGAAGAACAATATTTGAATAAAAATGCACTTTTGGTTGGAAATACCACTGGGTGTTAATATCCAGGCTTTTTCTATTTTTCTGTTTTTTGGGGGGATGGGGGTGCCTGGGAAGTATTTCCCTTTGAATTAATTTCTGTTTTGCTGTCTCTTTTGCGATACTATCTGCAGTGCAGAGTGGCCCTGAAAGAGGGAATGCCTATTAACAGCATTTCAATATCACTGAGATAACCTTTATCTATCACTGAGATCAGTTTATCATCAGTGTGATAGCAAACATATTAAATATGGATATGAGAAGGGGTAAGATCCAACCTTTTCAATAAAAGAATAACGTACCTGGAAATATATATACATATATCAATTTTCTTCTTCTTTTTTCCTGGATCAGATAGCTGAGGCCATTTATACTAAAACATATGAAAACTGAAATTGAGATACTTTGAATATTCATAGTTACAATCTGCCCATATCAACATGGTTTTCTTTCTGGACTTAGGAGATTTGAATTTATCACAGGCTGGTTTATGTTGTCAAGGATGTTGAAGGGGCTTGAAACTGCCAAGTCAGCTTTGGGTGCCAGGGCCACCCCACATGGGTGGGAGAGCACACAGATTTTCTTGGAGAACAGCGTTGGAGATGGCACCTAGCAGTGGGCAAGGGCTGCCCTCAGTAACATCCCAGCTGTTACTTTCTGCTTCCCATCGGAGTCACTTCCCAGTGCAGGTTTGGTGAGCAGTTTGTGTTTTCAAAGGGATTATATCATCTGGTTCTGAGGTGTTATATACCTGTGGTGTCCAGGCAAGATTTCTGGCAGCACTGACTTCTTGTGCCCAGAAATGGTTTTACACAGACAAGAAGCAGGGAAACTTCTTACTCTGAAAGGGACTCCCTTAAAAGTATTCCTAATTCTGCCTTATAGGCAGCAACAATCAAAAAGGCAAAAAGGCTTTCATCAAATTTGATAACCAAACATTATTTGATGTAGAGTTATCACTTCAGGATGACACTTTAATCATGGACATTCCTTAATTAGGAATGTAAATTTATTGTAAATATGTTGTAAAATTATTGTAAATTAAAATACAAGCTTTTAAAATCAGAGGCCTTTTGGTTGAACAGAATATGGAGATACACAGCTTGATTCCTATTTTGCTTCTGGCTGTAGAGAATAACTCCCATGGTGGGCAGGGATTTATAGATGCAGAGGATGCTGTAAAGAAGATATTTGAAGATAAAATACAAACTTGCTGCAAACTTTGGTAGAACTCCACCTGAATTCAGTTTTGTCAAATCAGAATAAATAGCTGAATTATCCTTGTTCTTACTATCTCTCAGTTTGAAAGACAAGCACAAAGATTTATTGTGATTTTTTTGAGTGAAACATTATTGATTTTTCTTTTGAAATTACATTCTGGTTTTACTTTCACTCTTTTTCATTAAGTATTAGAGTAGAAAACATTGGAATCACAAATCATTTAGGGTTTATTTTTGTTTTAAATGCACAGAAAACTTAGACTAATTTTATTTGTTTATTTTAACTGTGCACCAACTGGAGCAGAGCTGAGTTTGGGCATTTCAAAATTGAGCTTCCTTTTGTTTGGCACAATTCTTGACAGATTGGTCAGGTCCATGATAGTGTAAATATTGGTGTAATGCATTTTATGCACCATCCAACATGCAGAATAATGCTATTACGTTGTGAGCTCCAGGCTATTAAGTCTGTTGAACTTGAGGTACTGCAGCTTCCTTCAGAAGCTGAAATGAATTTGGCACCACACCAGTTCCTGCGGAAATTATAAGAATGTGCAGGACCCTTCTGCTTCAGACCTGTGGATCAGAACAGAAGGTCACCACTCATTTACATTGTGGGTGAAAAGGCACTTCAGGAAGCACGAAAACTCTCAAATGGAGCCATCTCCACCCTTCTAGCTGGAAAAAAACACCTTTTTTTTAAAGGTCTCCATGCTGAGTGTTCTCTGGCTGTATTTCAAATGCAGGAAAGGAGTCCTGTGTCTAGAGGAAAACCCTAAATAGTGAAAATTTTGTTAGCAAAGTAATAAAGGCCAGGAGGAAGCTAAGGGTCAACCAAAAGTGAAAAATAGAATGATTAATACAAGAAAGAAACCTGTGCTTTTTGAGCCATGAAATAGATTATATTTGGTTCCTTAAACTGTCATTAGGATGGCACTTAGCTTGCCCTACTAATTACTGATTGAGTTTTAGTATCTGTGCACAGGAAGACTCTTTGAACACAAAAGTTTTTCTCAATGCTAACTGTTAAGGCTCAAATACTGTGTGTGTACATTATAGATCAGTTCCTAACTATCTGCAACAGCCCTCTCCACCTAAATAAAGAGGGAAATTCCACTTCAGGCAGTGAAGATAAATAGCAGGAAGACACGAGCTCCATTGCCCCAGAAGGGCAGTGCTGTTCATAATGTGTGAGCCTTTGCTGTCAGAATCCAGCATCTTCTTGAAACCTCTTCAGTGCTTTAGTGAGGATGTTCTCAGACAAATGCCCTCCTTTTTCCAGCTTCAGAGCAGGACTGGTTTGCATCCAGCCTGCTTGGAGCCCGGACAGTGTCACCACTCTCATCTGGCTGTGTCTCATCATTGCACAAATTTGAGCCTGAGCCTGGCACTGGCTCACAACTGGACCTGGTCTAAAGCTCTGGCCCACCCACTGAATGGCTGCAGAAATGTGCCTGCTGAATTCAAAGTTGGATTTATCTTTATTGTTTTGGCAACAGCAGTTTTTTTATAGCTCTAAAAAGTGAGAATTTTTTTTTGCAAGTGGAACAGGCATATGTAATGTTCTACCTCATTTATCTGAATTCAAACTATGCATTATATAAGTGAAAATATGTTGTATTTCCCCAAGTTACTTGAAATAGGAATGGAAAATTTATGTCTTCTCTTAGTGCTAATATATAACATTTCCTGTGCTTAAATTAGTTGTCATGATATCTGGAGAGGTAAGAGTTGATAGCAGTACTAAATTCAGGAAAGCAAAACATAACAGAGTCTGTTCTTCAGAAGAATTGAGGGGATATGGAGCTGTAAAAAAAGTCAGCCTGGTGCAGAGCTCCCAAGCCTGGAGCACTGAACTGGACTGATTCCACGGTGTTTTGATGCTGGCTGAAGGAATCATTAGACTGCTAAAAGCAATTGAAAAATAAAAAAATATCTCCCCCCCCACACACACACACACGCTTACACTTCAAACCAACACAACAGCAACCCCCAAAGTTATGAGGTAGGTTAGATGCCTATTTTGATGCCTACTGAGAAGAATGGAAGTTTTTTACTTGCTTTCACAAGGTTCAGCCCAAGTCCACGGGGATGGGATTCACCTAAAGTGCCTTGGAGCTCTGTGCTACCCTCCATGAACAGCCAGTGTGGAGCACTGTGAAACAGGAATGGGGTTTACTGTCCTCACTAGAAGAAAATAACTGCTCTGAAAACACATTTTCCTCTACTGATCATGAAGGGAAACTCGATAATGTACCTGCATGTCGGTGTCCCTATTTTATTTGTTTCAGTTAGATGAGGTGAATTCTGTGCTCAGCAATGGGATCAAGATTCCAATGTAAAGTGAGGATGGGACATAGCAAAGAGACTGGAGCCCCTATGGCTTGAACACCAGGTTGTACGTGTGCCTCCTGACTTCTTTCAGCTATTTTATGTGCATGCTGTTTTTGAGGAGTAAAACCAAGCAGGATGTGCTACCAGGGGCTCCTTCAGGGAGTGCCCAAACACATCTGGCTTGTGGCGTGTACCTGAGGCTGATCCTGGTGGTTCAGTTGAGCTGCTCGTGCATAAATTGTGGTTTAGAACTTGCTCCCAATGCAGAGGCAGGGATCAGTGTTTCAGGTGCTGAACTTTCCTTTGAAATCCCTACAAGAAGGATGCATGCAATTAAGGGCAAGAGCAACCAAGCTGAGACAGATCACAAACCTGTGCACTATCTTTGAGTTACCTTTGTTTTACTCAGCTCCCCAAGGTGGTGTAATCAAAGCCTTTTAAAATATCATCAGACAATTCTTTAAACAGTCAGATTTTCCCACCTCCTAACAAAAGGAAAAAGGATCACTTTGAAATGCAGAATCTTAAAAATGCCTGTCTCCCTCTCTTATTTCAAAGGAAAGAATAAGGGGGAGCACTGAGGCTTTTTGTCAATTGGTCCTTATTGAATCGTTGCTGTTTTTGTAGGACCCACATTATGTACAGTCCAGGTCCTTTACAGGTAGAGACATGGTGCTAAAAGGATTATCATTTTAAATACAATGTCTTCCACTCTCTGGATATGAACTAGAGGTTGTGCTCAGTTACTTGTTAGGAGGGAAAAACTGACTGAGAGGAAAGGGTTATCTGTCTCAAATTCTCATACAAATATCTTTAAGTCTGAGCTTCATTCTAAAAGCATTCACTGGTCTCTCATTTCACTGGAGCCCTGTACAGTTCTCTTGTGAGCCAGTGTTGCAGGATCAAGTTGTTCTCAGTTGTAATAAAGCTGAAAGGAAGATGAACACCTTCTCTTGTGTGTATTGTTGCCAAAGTGCTTGTGGGTGTAGGCACAGTGCTGGGAGCAATGCCTGCACTACAGGAAGCTTCTTTTATTGCCAGTGCTGGAACTACAACCAAGGTGACTATTTTTTTGTCTTTACTAGGTGACACTTCAATTGAACAGTTGTGATGTTAAGTGTGTGCTTTGCTAAACTGGGGCCTTTTTCTGGAGAGGGAACTATTCTTAAGCTTTTGGTACGTGAAGAGTATTTCTCATTAGATCATAAATTATTTACGTTCAGGTCTAGCAAAATCCCCTCTGATTTAGAGTGATGTATGGGAGAGTCAGACCTATAAACTTAGTTTGAATAATTCTTCTGGTAAATCTGGAAATATTTAAACTCACTCATTTTTTTATAGTACTGTAAATTTTAAGAATTTAATTTTTTAAAAACTTGTTCCTTGTGCTCTGTCATATAACTTAACTGTCAGGGATTGGACCCTTAAGCACCCACTGCAACATTTGCATGGTGCATGCTCATCATCTGAGATGGATCAGTTTGGCATGGATCTCACAGCAAGCCACAAAGAAATTGCAGGGGAGCAGAGCCAAGTGATGGCTTTGGCATGGTCAAAGAACAACCTGGATGCATGACTGTGAGGACAAGGTCACTTGTCATTAATTCATTCTAGTCTGTATTGTTTGGCTCCATCCTGTCAAGGTATAATATCTTCTCGAGCAAAGGGTTTTGTCTCTGAGCCTCAGTTTCTCCAAAATGAAATGGGCATGTCCTTGACCTCACCATTCTGGAGTTCTGAAACTGTTAGAAGGAAGATGTTGCATCCTGAAGCAAACTTGCACAACCCCTCAGAGTCCTGAGCACTAATGGGAGGTGCCCTGGGCGTTCCCAACCTTTGGAATTCCTCTCAGGGCTGCATGGCACACCTTTGGAAGGAGGCAGCACTGCCTCTCCCAGGCTGTTGGCTGAACATGGCACAGACATTCAGCATAGGAGGTGTCAGGCTGGAGGACCTTGAAAAGAAGTGGGAAAGGAAGGTGCTGTGGTTTGCTCCTGTGTGTACACTCGGATCAGTCTGGGTGCGTCTCTTGGATTTCAAGGGCGTGTAGAGCTCTGTAGCTTCCAGATTATTTGTGGTGTGAGGGCTGTGCCAAGAGTCAAAATAGGCTTTGCTGCTTGGGAAGCATCCCAATGTGGCAATACCAACATAAGGAGATGAATAATACAGTAATTCTTTATCTTGAAGGCTGAAAGGGAATTGTAAATAACAGCAGAATTGGGAATTCATGCAGAGAGATCAAATCTAACTCATTGGAGTGTCATTACCTCAGTTATAGAAGAAGGTGATGAAACAAAGACATTTTTTATTAAAGATTTCTTTTATCAATTATTATTCCAACAAAAATTAACAAAAAGAGAAAATTTTAAAAACTTGTTTTGTTCATCTCTGTGCAATAATTAAGCACATAGATGAGCTAAGTCTGTGTTTTGAACAGTAGCGAACGACTTCATTATCTGGATGTTTTGGGAATGTAATTTAGATTTCTAAATTACTCCAGTAGTTTTAATATCTGTTCTTCCTCTGTAGAGCTAAATGAGACATGAGCTGCACATTCCTATTTTTTCTGGGGAACTTTCCCAGTTTTTACTTCTTACAGCATTTACTGTAGCATCACGAAGAAGTAGAGAAGGCTGCAGGAGCCTCAAAGAAGCCAGATAATTTGCAGTCTCTTGTTTCTAAGCAGTGTTTTGCTGTGACCTATCAATAGATTTTGCATGGCTGATCAATAAATGGTGTTACCCCTTCACTTAAGGGCAAAGAGTTGATTTACCCAGGGTCTGGCAATCTGCTCCCTGTTTTGGCTTTTCTTCCCAGCACGGTGGCAGGAAGGCAAATGCACTGAACTTCTTCAGTGAAGAAGCAGAGGATGCTGCAGCACAAAATTTCCCCTTGACCCACCTTTCAGACGCCCAAGTTCGGACCTGTGCTGCTTCCCATCCTCCCAATGACACAGATGGCAGGATGGAGCCAATCGGAAGCACTTGATAACAAAATGGCAATTCATTTTGCAATTCCTTCAGCATTCATGCTAACAATACTGGTCCTGATGGGCTCCTTGGGTATGAATGTAGCTTTCAATATGCAATTCCACAGGAATTACACCACTGCTCGGCTCTCATTAAGTCTGCTTTATTGTAAAGTGTTGCTGAGAAATCCTCCCATTACTGATACAGGACAACTGCTTTGCTTCAAAGAACTGCCTGATTTCCAAAAGCTCCTGTGTGTGTATCTGCAGGGTTTTTAATAGTCTCTTTATAGTGCATTATCTCACTTTGTTTATATATTGGACGATAATGTGATGTGTTTAAGTATGTAAATTGCCATAATGTGAGGAAATGAGATGTTAAAAATAGCTATGGAGTGCTGAAGAGATCAGGGTGGGGTAAGGTGGCCAGTGTGGGAGGAGGTGGTTTTGGATCCAGGATTTTACTCTCCATCTTTTTAGGGAAGATAAATCCTCCCTGACATTAAACAAACAAACAAAAATATCTGGTTATGAGGCACCACCTTCTGCAGGTAAAACAGGTTTTATCTGCTCACTGTGGGGAAAAATCTCATGTTTTTACAAACACCCCATGTCTGCTGGTCTGCAACAAGGATAACCACTGCCTTCACCCCCAGAAGCACTCTGATCTACTCTCTAGACAATTAACTGGCATCTATTTTCTCTATCCACACAATTTAAGCCAGAAGTTTGCAATCCTCTACTGAACCATGAAGGGAGGCACTGATTTACCTGCCAGATACCCACATTTTTTCCACTGGTGATAGTACCTAGTCTTAAAGCCCTGGACCTGTGGCTGAACTACATGCAGTGTAGCTTGGAGAGCACGAGTTCAGCTCCTAACTCTATTAAACCTCACTTTTAGGGTCTATGTCCACGTTTTCCATCTGCTCTTTTCAAAAGCTCTGGGCAAAAGCAGTTGTATCACAGTAATGAGGTGGTTTAAATAACATGATTCTTGTAGAAGGAATTTGAGAAGGACTTAGAAAAGGCAGAGAATTCATTCAACTGTGCTTGGGTGGGTAACAGTGGAACTACTGAAAACAACAACAAAAAGAATTTTCCCAACTCCTGTTTCTAGGTAGCCTGTTCTCACTGGCATAGGAAGTGATGGGACCTTTTATGCCCATCCATACCTCAGTTCCAAAGCTAAATTCTAAACTCCCAAGTTTGTTAACTCGACCCTGTCTCATCAGTCACTTTCTCTGTAGTTGTCTGTGGAGTCTGAGGAGTTTTATTGTCTTTTAGTCATGTGCTGGAACTCCTCTTCACCAGGACAATCTCCAACACTGGTGCAGAAAGTGGCCAGCACCCACGCCTTGTTGGCCCCTTCCCTCTTTTCCTGGGTTCCTTTATCACATGGCAGGGCAACAAGGGACATGCAGGGCCCAGCCAGGGTGGGTCAGTGCTGCCAGACTCCCATGCAGAGGCAGTCCCTTCCCAGGACCCCCAAAAACACCTTCACTGGTGGGCTGGAGAGATGCTGGTGGTGGCTGTGGATGTCCCTTAATGCTCTCAGCCGTGGGGCTGTGCCTGCTGTCTCTGCTGTAGCCTCCCATGATTTCACAGAGGAGCAAAGCTGTTCCCACAGGAGAGAACCTCCCAGCTGCAGATTTGGCAGTGACATGGTGGTAATTGATGGGTATTCAAGCCATGAGGCTGTGTTTGGACTCCTGCGCACTTGTTTTGGAGTGGGAAGCATCTGTACCTGGCCTGCAGCCCCAGAGGGTTGGTGTGAGAGCCCTGATCATCAAAACATTGCTTACTGGCAGTGTGGCATTAAAATCAGTTCTAGTGAATGGTTCTCTCTCCCCTCTTGGGATCTGCCTGTCACACCAAACCCTGCTCCATCCAGCTGGGAAGAAGCCTGAGGATGGACATGGCAGAGACAGTGAGGTCCCTGTGTCCCACTGCTGGGCTGCTGATTACCATTTTAATGTGCAGTGTCCCAGCTGAGTGCTGGGCAAAGGACAGTACATCTTTAATTGGAAATATAAAGGACTGCTCGTGGCCCAGCTTGAACTGGGAGGATTTATGTCTCTCCCTCTAGATGGGATTGAAGGGAATGGTATGATTCACTGAGCGGTGTGCACGTCTCCTGATTTACTGCCCATCATTTACATTCCACTAAAGTCAATCAGTGCAGAAGGTCATTCCCAACCTGAATTTTTTGACGTTAAATCTTTTCTGTCCCAGACTTACAGTAAGGCCAGGAAAGACTGTTGGCAATTCAAGCTGGTTTTGGGGTTGTTAATTTTAATTCTCGAATTAGGAGAAAGGAGACTGTAAAAACAAAAGAAAACTAGAAAATGCTTGTGTGTCCATTGACAGAGTCTGTACATGTGCTAAACTCAGCAGACTCAACAAATGGCTGGTTCCCTTCTATTAAATCTGTACTTGCATATTTCTCATGATGCTGATTAATTCCTTATGCTCTGGGTCAGTAAAGATAGTTCTGCCAACTCTGCCTGAATCGTGTATTTGGTTGTTTGCCTGAAAATCTAGAAGTGATGGGAAGTATCTAAACTTCCCACTCCCCAAATGGTGCTTTGAACACCAGTAACCTGAACATGCTCCTCAGCACACTGCAGATATTCTAACGTTTTCATTATGAATCATCTGCCAATGAGTTGTGAATCTACTCTCAGTATACTGGCAAATTCTAAGAGAAAATTAAGACCAGACTTATGTGTTGGATGTGCAGTCTGATTCCCAAATCACAAATGCAACACAACTTGCAAGCTTGGAAATGGCTTTAAAAGAGTTTTATGCAACTAAACACGATGCCTGTTGATTAGCTCATGTGATATTCTGACATTGCATGGGTTTTGACAAGCCTATGTTCAGCCCTGAATCCTTAAACAGTTTATTATAAAATGCTTATAATAGATGGTGTTTGATTTTGTAAGATTTTGAATAAATAGGAGCTGAATTCATAGAATCATAGAACTATTTAGGCTGGAAAAGATATCTGAGAGTCCATCAAGTCCAACCATTAATGTAACATTGCCAAGCTCACCACTTTTCAATACCCCCAGGGATGGTGACTCAACCACTTTGCTGGGCAGCCTGTTTCAGTGTTTGAATTGTGATCTATTGGCTTGGTTCCACTTATAATCTGGCTCTGAACAAATAGCACAAAATAATATGAACATCAGTACATCAGTCTGTACTAGAAAGTGAAATTTCAATTGAAGTTGAGCAATATATAGATAAAAGTACTCTTGTGATATAAAAAGTACTCAATGGTGGACCATTGTTTGTTATAGTAGAAGAGCAAGTAATTTGAAACTTATGCTTTATAAAGTAGTTTGTGATATGTAAAGGGGGAATATTTATTAAAAATTCATCTCAACTTCTTTAGTTTTTCTATTCTTTTCAAGTTTTGAAATTTTGATATATTATTCATAAAAATCTATGGCTGATGATTTCTCATTAAAGGAAGCAATCAGTCTGGGCATTCCTGGTCAGTGTGGTGGTGTACAGTGTACAGCCTGTGCTACATTCTGCAAAAAAAACCCTGATGAGGTAATGTAATTCACACACGAAATGCAAGATCAGTAATTGTGTGTAAAATGCAGAATTAATAACAGTTTAAAACATAAGATACACCCGGCTTGTGTAGGTTGGTTGGGGTGTGTCTGGTTTATTTAGCAAATGCTATGGTTTGACTTCCATGGGATTATAGAAGTATATCACTTTTAAGAGTATAATTGGCTTTCTTCACTGGGATGTGCTGGTGAAGAGCTCATTGTCCTAATTAGACAGCCTTCCTGATTAACTCCTGAGAGCAGCTTATTGCTGACCTAAGGCACTTAAACACTTCAGGGGATTATTGCAGCTTAAACTGTGTTAGGGTCATTTTAAAGTCTTTACTGACATCTCTAAACTGTTTAGAGCTCCAGAGCTCACCTGCTCATTAGAATTGTACCTGGGCAATAAATAGCCATTGAGCAGGCCATGAAATGTGAGCAAATCAGGAAGTGTGCAGTTACCTACAATGGCAGGTTGATTTTTGAAGTGGTGTATCTGCACTGCAGCATTGGGAAGTCTCAGAGAGGACTTTTTGTATCTCTTAGTCAAAAATTGAGTTAAAGTGTTACTTGCCCATGTTCCATCTGATGTGCATTATATGATGCTGCTGCCTCTCCACAGAAGCAGCTCTGGTTCCTCTGTTAGGCTGGCTGTAATATCCTGACTTTGCAGCTTTCTCTGGAAGTACCTCTGGGATTGTGACAGCAGCTGAAATGTGTTGAAGCTCCTGTAAAATGGGCTCTGTGGTTTCTTAATGTCTCTGCCAAATTGCTCAAATTCTGAGCATCTCTTAAGAGCAGCAAAGAAGGTGATACAACCCTGACAATCTTGGAGGGAGGTTATGTTGGCCATAGGGACTGCAGACCACATCTACCCATGGGTGAGATTCCTGCAGGTCCCCCTCCAGGCCTTGTTCTCAGCTGCCTGTTCCACCTTTCTGTTGGATTCTCAAGGTCTTAGCAGATCACTAATAATTAAACTTCCTTGGCCTAACTCTATGTATATTTTATACATGAAATTGAACTATTTGTACTTTTTAATGTGAATATAATTATGTATCTTGGCTGTGGGAAGGGTTGCCCTTTTTCTCTCTTCTGTGCAGGGATTACTCACATTTGCATAGAATCTCTTAGTCAAGTAAAAGCTAATTCATCAGGCTACTGTTATGTGCTTCACTAATGCAATTTGTCTCTTTGAGGAGACTGAAGACAAGACTGTTCTCATTGCTGAGAGTCACTAGAGATCTTGTACAGTTAGCATAAAAATCCATTCAGAATAAAACCCAAACTTAGATTTTATTTAATTTTTATCCCCCCAGATTGCCTATGACTATCTAGTTTTCATTTATAAAATAAAATAAACAAATCCCACTGCCTGATGTTTACACGATGCACAGAGTTCTGGGTCTTGCTGGCCTAAGCATAATTATAACCAAGCTATGCTTGTGTTTTGTCTATTTTGAGCCCAATCTGTTTTTGTCAGGAGCTGTGCTTTCTCATTTATTTGTACATATAAAAATGCTATTGCATAGTAGTCTGAACTATTTGGGTAGCAATACCCTGTTTCTTCTCCATACAAATTATTCTGTGGACCATCCTGGTCTAGGTTCCATCAGTTCCTTTGTAGATGACATAAATATTATTTTGTAATTACATGTAACCATGATCTCAAAGGTTTTAGTCTGTTTGGATAATGACTGTAACCCAGGCCAATCTACATTCCAGGTGTTTTTTGTCATCTTTGCTTGTGAAAGATGAGAGAAATATAAAGATTTTGAAATATTAAAACTGAAAGGTAAAGTAGTAAAAGGAATCTTAAACTTTTATCTCAGTGAAACGCTAATGCTAATTTATTTTTAACCTATTATAATAGGCCTATGTAAAGAATTTGAAAGTGAAAGCAGATCAGCAGTGTAGTTGCTGTAATTTATCTAAGCTCAGGTATCTAGAGACTACAAATCCTTTGGTGTTCTTTAAAGCTGTAAAATTATTAAGAAACATGTTAGCTTTTTCTGTCAAAATTAAGTAGTTATGGGTTGCAATTTCTTTTTTTTTTACTCTTGCACTGTGTTTCATTTTGATTCTGTGCCAACAGGCTTCCAAAAATCTGGAAGTGTTGCAATGATCATTATTTGGAAATTTCTGCTGCATAAATAGGCCCACATCTTTCACCCACAGTAAAATTAACGCACCTGAAGGACTGGAAAGACAAATTAGAAAACATATTATCTCCAGGATGAATGTGGAGGTGCTGAAGATATTTTCAATCTCACTTATTTGCCTTGAGTGGCTTTGGTGCTACAAGGCTTGCATGGCCACTTAGCACAAGTGTTGGATTGGGTGAAGATCCTGATATCAGCTGGGAATGGTGACTCCAGGCACCAAATGCCTGTGCCCAAATGCCAGATCCACTGCTTGGCTCTGCACACATTAGGAACCACAAAGGCAGCGGCCCACCCACAGTAACGTTGAGGATGTTACCACAAATCTCTTCTAGAAAATTGTTTCTCCAATGATTTAGTCTGCAGTGTGAACTAAAAACGAAACTTCTCTGAAATATACATTCCCATGAGAACTATTATTTGGTGCTGAATTACTTCATAATGCCAATTTTTGACTACTATTTTAAGAAGAAAAGTGTAATCTTTAAGAATCGGTGTTAATTCACCATTATTAACATGATCCCCCTTTTAAGATGATTCTGGAGTGAAGCACCTCCTTTTCTCCTCATCAAAAGTGCAAAGTGTGTATGAAGTGAGCTATTTTGGGGTTGGTTATGGATTAAAATTCAGAAGAGTGGTTATTAGCTTTTGATATTTTCTTGGAAGTTGATGTTGTTCTTCCCCATTCCCCTTCCCTGAAGGTTGTAGAGAATGCTGTGCTTAGCAGAATAATAAAAATAAAATAAACACCTGCCCTCAGATTGCTTCTGTGATTGGTACCACAGCAAAATAGGGGTGGGGGGGAATCCTATCGAAGTGCTTTTTAATCTGTCAGATGTGCAAGTTTGAGATAAAAAGCAGAAATGTGCTCTGTATGGTCACCTTACACAAAGTGTCTGTTATGAAACTCGAGTTCTTTTAAAGAAACACTGGACAGCCATTAGTTCTCAAAGGATTTGGCAGCTCTTCACATGGATGCAAACTGGCAAAAGGTGTTCTGTGAGGATGTCATATGTGCAGAAAGACAGATCCACTGCCCTGTGGGCCTGTGCATCTGTTCTTCAGTTCTGCAAAGTGGGAACAATGACATATTCCTGTTCCACGATATGGTGGTAGTTTTTGAGAGACTTGTAAGGATTTAAGGGCAAAAAAATTCTCATGAAATTAATCAAAACAAAGGCAAAATAACTGTAAACATTAATGAGACAAAATATGTTTTAGAAGTATTATTCAGCTAAGAAAGTGCAAATATTTTGTTATGGAGTGGTAGACCCTGGAACTGCTTTGTAAGAGAGTATTAACCATGTCTTTGATTTATGGTTCAAGACCACCCAGTGAGCTACTGCTAAGTGGGGAATGAGTTGCAGAAGTCTCGTTTCTGAAGGCTGTATTATATCTGGCCTTGTCTCTGTGTGGTCACCTATACTTGTGTAAATAGAGTAATGAGCTATATCCTCTTTGCAGAGGAGTAATGGGACAGGATACAAGCAGCAAAGAATTGGTCCCTCTATGTCCCATTCCAGACAACTCCCAAAATCATTCTGGCCATGTCCACTCCACAAGGACAATGTTTTCCTTTATTTGCCTTTCCTTATGTCAATCTCTCGTGTTTCTCCATTTTCTGTGTGTTGCAGCAGACCAGTGTGAACAGCTGTAACCACAGGGAAAGTATAAAGCCGGCTATTACTGTCAGCTGAAATCTCAGATCTGGCCACAGCACTTTCCTAGGTATGTAAGGAAATCCACCTTGGGTTTAAACAGAGCTCTAGGGTTGGCATTCCAGTGCATTCAGCTCAGACATTTCTCAGGGCATGGCAATTGCAGGGGAAGAGCAAAGGGCTGTGTTGACTGCAGTAGAGAGTGCCAAAAAAATGCAATTAGACCACCTTACTGGCACTGGAAGGAGTTGCAGTTTGAGTAATGATTTCTCCTATTAAATTAGAAAAGACACTCTTATGGATGCATCCAATCATGGATAAAATCTAAGGCAAATCTAAACCAGTGAATGTTTTTTTCTTTGGGATCTGCTCCATTTTTGTTTAGGTACAAGATTTCTTGGGATCAGCTTAATCCTTTGATTGTGTATCATGCACCTACTGAGTTATACAGAAAAAAACAGGGATCTCCTCCCCACATTTTGCCTCTCCTTTCTCATGGAGGCTCAAATCCCTGCCCACTTAAAATTTGTGAGCAATCTTTCCTAATGTAGTCTCCACTCTGACAGTAAATGAATTTGCTGTTTATTCAATTTCCGTCAAACTACTTTGGTTCTCTGAGTTTTACTCACCCTCTCTCCTGTTCTGCACTTCTACATCCTCCCTAAACATGCTGACTTACATTTGACCATGACAAGGGGTAAGTTTAATTTGTGCCATGCTCCAGTGCGTGCCAATTAATTGTCAAACTCTTGAAGCAGAATTTTCCTAATGACATGTTTCAACTATGTGTTCAAATAAAGCCACACTGACTCTGTCATACAGGCTTTTTTGCTCCTTTTCCCCTTTCTCTTTTGTTTTTTTCTTTAGATGTGGACCACTTTATAATTTTATGTGGTGTACGCACACAGTAGTCAGCTACTCCCCTTACTTGAGGGCTGTTTTTCTGTGGACCATTTTGATATTCTGCAGTCTCAGTGCAAACACGTCAAATGGAAGAGTCCTTAACAGTGAAAAATCACAGTTTGGATTGGAGCTGAATCATATAGATCAGCCGTCAGTATCCGGGGAGGATGAGGTGCTGCAGCTCAATAAGCACTGGAGGTACACATGACCCTGGCATGGGATGCCCATCCATCACTGGGTGATTGATACGAGACCCAGAGCTGCCTTGTAGAGTAAAAGACCCCCCAAGTAAACAGATTTGAACCCTTTATGGCCTAGCTCGGAATGAAAGAGTCCTCTCTGCTGTTTGCAAACAGCATTTCAAATTATGGTATTTACATAATATAGAATATACCAGGGAGAAGAGATCCCTGCATGAGCCATCCTGCACAGTAGGTTTAAGCCGTGTATTTCATGAGCTTGAGGTTAAAATTACAAACCACGTTTGCAGATATTGTTCGATGTCACTCTCCTTGGCTCATCTTGTTTTTGACTAAAGAACCTGAGAATATGGTGAAATATGCAAAACATGAGAGTACAAAAGCAGCATGATGTTCTCTTGGTGTGAAAAAACCAGAAACTGATGGATGTGGTTATGAAGAACTTTTGACTGAAATGCAGTAAAAACATGAGGGGTGGACAGCCTGGTAAAGAGTGCAAGTCTAGGGATATAAATTCTCATCTTGGCCAGAGGGGCAGGCATTTTCTCAACAAAATGTGCAAAAGAACAGTGTATTTCTTTAGATTTCATCTCCTTGTTGATTGCAGAATTTATATAAATAAAATTCCCTGGGGGGCAAAATCTGTGCATCTCTGTATCTTTCTGATGCGATTCAAGTCAAAACGCCAGTTTTTAGCTTTGTTCTGTAAATAATGAAAACAGTGATGTGTGTGACTGCACATGTCCAGTTACATCTAATTATCTCTCTCTAAATACAATGGTCTAAATTAGTCACTGATGAGATATGCCTCTTCTTGGGCTTGGAATTTTGTTCTTGGAATTAATTGGCCAATGTAATGCTTTTGCCAAATCTTCTATTTCCTGTCCTACCAAAACTCTGGGGGGCCCAAGTGCTTTGCTGTGAAAAGCAAGCAGAGGTGGACTGCCAGAAAAGACATCATGGGAGGCTAATATTTGTGGGAATTAAGGTGCATTTCATCATTTGAGGTCAGAGGGCTGATTTCAAGGTCTTGTCTTGTTTTATTTGCCATAGGATCATGGCTTTGGGCACACTCCTTGCAGATAATAACCAGCAATTATAAGACTTTAAAATGTTGTGGGCATGAGACTTTTTTCCCCTCTTTTTTTTGTTTTCCATTTCCTATATAATTTACTTACCCAGAAAAGCTTAGCTCGAATCTTATTTACCATCTGGAAATCTGTGTGGTCCAGCTCTTCATTGAATTATTGAATCCAAGAATGCAGAAGGCAACAACAAATTCCTTGAAAACAGTGTGTGCAACACAGGGGCAGGGGTACAGTCCTCTTGTAGCCAGATAAAATTTGTTGTCCCCCTTTACAGGCCTTCTTTGAGGAAATTAATTTTCTTTCTCTTGCCAGTTCATAGAACTTCTAAATTGTGGAGCAACTGAATAATTTTGTAAGGGATATGAGCCTCAGGGTTACTAGGACTCTAGTGTGAACTTCAAGACTTCATGTGATCTTTTCTGTCTCTTGGGGGCAACAAAAGCTGCTGGAAGTTGGTGCCCTTGTTCAGCCTGAGGAAAAACTTGACCCAAATGTCCTGTACTTGTTCTGATATTGCCCTTGATCAAGCCCCTCATGATGAGTGAGGGGAGGAGGGGGTTTGATGAAACTGGTTGTATTTATCTGTCTTTGTGCCCACATTGATGAATGACCAGATCAGCCTGGGTGTGTGGTTCTTTCAGTTTTGTGTGAGTTTGTTCAGCTGTAGCTCCTAGACTCTTCCTGTTTCCTTGATAAAATCAAGGATAAAACTGGCTTATGCTTTTCCTCTCTGTCCACCTTGTCCTTGCACGACCATGAAAGCTGAAGGAGGAGTTAAAAAGCATAACTTGATATTGATTTATTTATTTTAAAATACGACCAGGGAAGAGGATGTCCTCTTGCAGTTTATAAAAATATATTAATTAGCAATCTTGACTCATACAGAGCGTGAATGGGAAATTCACCTGTCAGCAAAGTTTGAAGGGTGCTTTAGGAACCAGTATGCCTGCAGAATGTAAAGGAAAAACAGAGCTTTTCATCCATCTGCAGGGCTTAGGTTGAACTGTGACAGTCCTTCCACTCCCTTCTCCCCTCAGGGTCTCACCCTTGGCCAACACAGGGTTTATTGCTTGAAAAACCCACCCACACAAACCCTTCTGCCAGGGTGCTGTGCATGGGCAGAACTGCCACGGTGACTGAGAGCTCTGGAGCTGCTCCTGCAGAGCTCCTGGATGAAGATCCATCAGCAGCTGACTGATATGTGACCCACAGGTACCACATATGTTACCTAATGACCAGTCACTTAATTATGGGCTAGGTGACACGTTTATAAGGGTGAACTTTAGAGTGCTATTAGGGAACGGACAGATGAACTATACGGGTTCCCCTCCGGGTAGATTTCACCCAGACTCTTCTGCCTCTGTGGACCCATTACACAGTAATTAGGGGGGTTTTTAAGTAGCATGCAAGGAGTTAAATGACTAACCTTATTATTGCTTCATTTGTCACTGTGGTAAGTGCTGCTTTGGGGGAGGTGGATTGGAAGAAATGGAGAGAGAGAAAGAGAGAGAGAAAAAGAACATGAGGTTTAAAGTCTCTTCTTTCCTAAATCCACATATGGAAAGCAAGTTGAAGAAGAAAAGTTGTGCTTTTTCCAAAGCTAAGACTGGAGAAATCTTTGAACAATCTGATTTGTTGCTTTAACAGTCTGATTTTTTGCTTTGACAATTGAAATGCCCATGAAGTCAGTTTCATGATGGTGTATTGTTATGTAATGGTGTTTTTGTACTAATAATTTCCTTTAGAATCCTAAGAACAAAATCTGTATCTTGTGGACGTGTTTTGATTCACTGAGGTCTTTCAGAATATCTTTTGGGTGTTTGTTTTTAGTTTTTCCTACAGAAAGAAGCACATGAACACAGAGCTGAGATACAGGACTCTCCATCTCCTCTGAGCTGGAATGTATTCATGTCTTCAGAGCAAGCTGCTTGGCCCTCTGTCCCATGTGGTGCTGGTAGGGTTGCCTGGTGTCCGTCCTCTCTGATGTTGTGGCAGCTGCTGCAGTTGTTTTCTTGTTGGAGTGTGGCAAAACTCCAGCCCTGCCCTTCTCGTGAGCCTTTGATTTAGCAACAGGGTGAGCATGTGCTGATTTACTGGCTCTCCTCACGCACACTCAAGTCAAGGACTCAAATATCCACAATTACAGCCTGTCATTTGCTTCTGGGTTACTGGGGAAGAATTCACCTTCTCTGCAGTCTTTGTGTTGAACGTGCCAGTTTTGGAAGAATGTTTTTCTAATTAATTGCATGGGGATTTTGTTGCAGAGGGGAAATGAATGGTCGTCTTCATTAATCTGGGTCTAACATCCAATTGTTCTTGAAATCTGAAATGTAGCCTTGAAGCATGGAGGCATGTGAGTCACTTGTTGGTTGTAATGCCAGCTGGTTCTTTGCTGTGTTTATACGTGGAGTGGCTGCTTGAGGACAGATTTTTACCAGTGCCCTCAGTTTCCTTTCATTCACTCAGATGAGTCTCTTTTCAAGTAGGAATTGTTGGAGGAAAAAGCTGCAGGGAAGATTTGCCTTATTCTTTAGGAGATAATAATTGCTGAAGGGTATCGCTAATTGAAGGGAAGGAGAGAAGTTTGAACTTCTCAACCTGAGCCTTGCCCCAGCTGGCTGGGAGCCAGCTCTGATCCAGGAGCAGTGGAGGTGGTTTAACCAGTGATGTGGAAGCACTAATATGTCCTGCTAGGATAAATGCAAGTGAGCTGGATGTAAAGATAATTTTTTGTAGAGCTTTATGTGCTCCAGTTGATTGATCAAGGGGAACACAGTGATGCCCCTACTGTACCTGTGCTGCAACGTACCTAATTTTCTTGAAAAGCTGAGGCCTTGGAGGTATTAAATGTTTCATTAAATTGGCCACAACCTTAATTCAATGCAGTGGGGCTCTTATCTCTACAGGATCAGCCTTATGGTAGAGAAAAATGTGATCATTGATACCAAAACCCCAGAAAGCTGGCATTATTTTTTCACTTAATTATGTCAGTGATTACTGCTAGCATTTAAAGACTTTAGAAACGTTTGAAGATTCTTTGCCCTTTACTGCTTCTGACTTTTGTTTATGAAAATGATAATGGGACAGAATTAAATGCTAAAAAAAATGTTTTAGGAGTTCTTCCCTCTCTCAATAAACTCCTGAAAACCAAACCATGCAGAAATACCTAGCTGAGACCAGGCAGATGGCAAACACGTGGAGATCTCAGTCAGGTTTTGTTCACCAGGACATCAGGGCAGACATGGAATCTCTCCCTCCTCCACCCTTTAATGTGCACTTATTAGGTACAATATATTTTTCTTTAAATTGTCTTTTCAGCCCTTCTAAAGGAGCAGGGATGTATTGAGGAGCTCCAGCTGTTCAAAGTATTTGGTGATGACTACCAAATTGCTGTTTTATTTCCACTTTCTTCTTTCTTTGGGTTATTTTAGGGTGGGATTTAGACACCCAACTGTACGTGCCTGCTGCTGTTTTTGTCAGCTGTTTTGTCAGGCTGTCTGACCTACAGCTTTTACATCAAAGGACCATGAGTTTGCTGTGGGTTCCATTTCATCTCTACATCCCACAGCCCACCTTTGTCAAGTGTAAATGGTGGATCTTTATTGGAAAGCAGAGTTTACCACAAAACACCACCATGAAATAGCCAGGCTGTGCATGCCTGGGCTGCCACAGTACCTGGCAGGGTTACATTTCAGTTTGTTTAAATAAATGCAATAGAAACAGTTTAAGGAAGATTGAAATGGACCTCGCCTTCCAGCTTTTTTCCAGTATAGTTTTATCAATGTGGTGGTGGCAAAGCAGGGCTGCTCTGAATTTTGTGAAGCTCCTCTGTTCAGCTGAGTTCTAAGGACTCAACTCTGGAATGATGAACATCAGTAGCTCAACTTTATGGAGAGGTGGTTTTGCAACCACCCTCAGCCTCTTGTGCTTTTTAATTGGCCTCCCTTGATTATGTTTCATATTTTATTTCTGTTTCCTTAAAATGTGAACATTTTTGCCCTGTAAAAGACTGTTCATGGAACACAGACCTAATTCTGAGTTCAAGTAGCTGCACTCTAAATTCATTCTAAGATTTTCATAGTATCCTTACTAGAACCTTTGGCAGCTTTTTCCATTTTGGCTCCTTTGTGTTCAGATTCTACCTTTTATACTGGGAAATCTGCAAAGAAAGAAATCCTTTCAGAGCTGAGATCAAANNCTGCCACAGTACCTGGCAGGGTTACATTTCAGTTTGTTTAAATAAATGCAATAGAAACAGTTTAAGGAAGATTGAAATGGACCTCGCCTTCCAGCTTTTTTCCAGTATAGTTTTATCAATGTGATGGTGGCAAAGCAGAGCTGCTCTGAATTTCGTGAAGCTCCTGTGTTCAGCTGAGTTCTAAGGACTCAGCTCTGGAATGATGAACATCAGTAGCTCAGCTTTCTGGAGAAGTGGTTTTGCAACCACCCTCAGCCTCTATGCTTGTTTTTTAACTGCCCTCCCCTGAATATGTTTCATATTTTATTTCTGTTTCCTTAAAATGTGAACATTTTTGCCCTGTAAAAGACTGTTCATGGAACACAGACCTAATTCTGAGTTCAAGTAGCTGCACTCTAAATTCATTCTAAGATTTTCATAGTATCCTTACTAGAACCTTTGGCAGCTTTTTCCATTTTGGCTCCTTTGTGTTCAGATTCTACCTTTTATACTGGGAAATCTGCAAAGAAAGAAATCCTTTCAGAGCTGAGATCAAAGGGAGCACAGTCTGAATGCCATTGCTGTCTGCCTTCAAACAAACAAACAGCACATGACCCCACACAAACAAACCAACCAACCTCTGATGGTAGTGCAACTCAAATCACTTTATCCATGGGGAAATGCTGTTGTTAGATCTTTGAGTAACTGCCTCTCTTGCAGTGTGTGGTTGGACCTGGTGTTATCCTCTACTTCTGCTCTCTCATCCATAGTGGCTGTCTTGCTGCTCATTTCCCAGAGCAGTCTGACACTGGAGCTTCCAGGTAGCTCTGTTAGCTGCTCTTGACCTCAGATTACCAATATTTCCAGCTCTAGGGTGAAGATCCAGCCTGGCAGTGTGATTTTTGGGCAGCAAAGTGCACATGGGGCAGGGTATTGGGAGGTGAATGACCCATATTGGAGGTCTGGTGATGAACTTTCACTTTGGGTGTCTGTTATGGTCAAGACATCAGTGCTTCCAGCACAGTGTGACCACTTCCATGGACCTGTTCTTAGGGAGACTCCTTCCTCTGGGAGAAGGGAGAGAAGGAGGCTGGAGGCTGACCTGGAACAGAGACTAGACAGAGCAAAAGGATGGAGTAGGGATTTATTAAAAGGCCTCAATGGGCACAGAATGGACGACCCATCACGAGGCCTCACACTTTTATAAGTTCTGGTCTATGAGCATTTTAGAATCAATTGTCCAACCACAGCTTCATATTCTGAAGCTCCATCCTCCTTGTTTTTTCTTCTCGCTTCACTGTTGTTTTTATTCTTGGGCTTGAAAGTTGTCCTTGGTACCAAGCTAGAGAAGGAATTGTTTTGTCTATTTACTCTGTAAAGAGAGCTTAGTAGCAGTTAATATGAAACCTAAAACTAAACCTACCCACTAAAACAGCACAGAAAAAAAATAAAGCTAAATAAAAATAATAACTATAATTAATAGTTAGTAATTATATTAATAAATAAATAGAAAGCTAAATAAAAAATATAAAAGCTAAGCCCCAAGGCATCAGTGTGGTCTGGGTGCAGCTGGACCACGTCTGCCCACAGGAGCTGTTCAGCAGGTTCCACCTGCCCCACACTGAGTCCCCCTGGAGCAGTGGAGCAAGGTGTCAGCTGAGGAGAAACCCCCAAAATCAGCTGATTTCCCTGAATTCCTGTCACTGAAAGGGCATCTGGGGATTCCAGGCTCCAGACACTGCCTCTGAGGGTGGTTATAGCAGTCATACATTGTCCATTGGCAGGTGTGGATCAAACAGGTAACACCAGGCTTCTGATAAATATCCTGTAGCACGACGTGATTGATTTCAGCTGTCAGCTGTGATTAGGGGACTCTTGGGAGCTTTGCTGTAAGAGAACTTTCAGTCTTAGATGTATAAAAGATGCTTTCTTAAGGGTAATAATGTAACTTTTATTTTTCTAATTTTTTTTTCATACTCAAGTGACTTCAGGAGCAGATTAGAGAAATTTTCTCACACAAAATACCGAAAAAGCAATTATTAAAAAGTTGTTAGAAAACTTCAGTTTCTGGTTGAAAAACTAAAAACCCCTTCAGTCACAGCAAAACACCAGGAAATAAATGTTTATATGTTGGTCTGATACTGCAAAATCATTGTATTCCCTCCCCTAATTCCCAAAATAACACTGAGTTCTCCAAGAAGTTATAGGTGGAAATATTTCCTAAAGTCTTACAAGCTTTTGAGGGTAACTGTCATTGAGAGCTTTTTCCAAAATAATGGATTGTGACACTTTTTGAAAAGTGTCCATCTTCAAATTAAAAACATGTTAAACTTGATGTCACAGATTATTTAACATGAACAAATAATTTTAAAGAAAAATAATTTTGCCTGAGAAGATTTTGACCATTGAAAAGCCATAACTTCTTTTACGCTTGAAACCTGTTTTGATATACTTAACAAAACAGCAGGGAAATTCAAATTCCTGCCATCAGATTGGACTCTTTACAGACATGCAAAATAAAATTCAAGATTTCTCATGGCAGAAGGTTTTCATTTTCTGTTTGGAATATGTGAAATGATTTTACTTTTGCCCACAGCCCTAACATTAGAGATGGTGAGGGTGCCCAAAGTCCAGGTGAAACCACCCGGGGTAACTGATACTTCTAAAACTTGTGTTGCTGGACATACAGGGAAGCTGATGGCCATTAATGAACTTGGCAAAACAATTAATAAGGACCTTCCAGGCTGAATTTTCAGCTGAGTGCTGCGTATCCCTCAGCTGTTTGAAACACTTGCGCATCCAATATTGGATTCCACCTGAAAAATTATAGAGCTTACCTTATACTAACATCTACAAATTAATCACAGTGGATTTTCTTTTGCTGCTGGAAAGGTGAGTGGGACAGGAGCAGAAGCAGGAGAGGAGGGCACACTGCAGCCCTGCATCTGCTGGGGCTGCTCTCTAGAGGTGTGGAGAAACCCAAACCACGCAGCACCATCAGGAAATTCCATGGCTGAGAGCTGGAAGCTGGTACCCAGGATCTTTGGGGTCGGGAAATTAATTTCAGATGACTCTGAAATTTGCCTCCTAGATAAATAGTCCAAGTATTCTGAAATGAGCGTGTAATTTAAAACAGCGCGGGGTATTCAGGGAATTAGAAGCCAAAAAAATAGCTGGGGTGTGGGTGGAGAAAAAACACAATTCAAAGCTGTGATTTAATGAAGAAAATCAAGGACTAAAATGTTGACAGGAAAATTCAGGCAGTTATCAAGTCCAAGAGTGTCAATGAAATAATTAAATGCATACAGTATGAAATGGCCTCTGGCTGCTGTGATGGACGTGGGGCTGGCCTATCTACTCTGTGCTGCTTTTAGATAACAACATCAACATCAGGGTTTGGACTGGGCCAGGACTCACAGGAGCTCTGTACTGGCCTTTCTTTGATTATTTCAGCCAGAGCACTTCATTCCTGAGGCCAGTCTCTAGTGATGACCAGGAAAGGAAAGCCATGTTTAACCTCCTGCTCCTGTTGCCTCCTAACCAAGGAGTGCTGCCTCGAGGGAAGGAGCTGGGGGAGGGTGAGAAGCTGCAGTGAGTTGGAAAGAGAAGCCTGTTGCTCATGGGGAGGGGTGTTACTGCCCCTGCTCTGCTCAACTTCCTTGGAGCAGGTGCCTTTTCCATCTGGTTTTCTTGGGACCAAGTCCCAAGTGTCCCCAGCTCTGCAGGAAGTTGATGGCCGCTGTTTTCCATGTTGTTTTTATGAACTTCATGAACATATAAAATCTTATTGTCTCACCATTGGCTCATGAACCCCCTGAGATGGGAAGGCTGCTGCACCTCAGCCCCGTCTCAGCACTTCCCAGTATCCTTGTGGGCAGGAGCCAGGACGAACACCAGTGCCAGTGCAGGGGAGTGGGGAGTCAATTCCAGCCAGGAATGAGTGGAACAGGACAACCTGGCCCTGAGGATGGGTTTGGGGGATGCTGAGGAGGTCCCAGAAAGATCCAACTCCACGATTCTTGTGCCTGTCGTACAAAGGGAGTTGTCTTGTGTGCTGTTACCTGCTTGATAGATACTCTCAGCAAAATTAATTTCTACTCTAACTGTGAATTCCAAGAAGGAATTTGTATTCAAACTTAAAAAAAAAATTGTATTCAAACTTAAAGGCATTTAGAGAAAAAATAAATATTTGGAAGCATCTAGAAAACCCTTGCTTTTGAGAAAAGTCGAATGCATGGCATTAACCTCTGCTGTAAATCATCTCACCCCTTTGGGGTTTGAACTTTTATCAATTTCTGAAAATGAGCTTCAAGTCTGTTCTGTATTGATCACCTACCCCATGTCAATAATAGCTGTTGTGAAGGTGAGCCTTGCTTGAAATTCACGTTAATGGTATTCATGGTGGAAGGAGAGAGGGAATGTGTGTGTACAGTTCGAGATTTATTTCAAATTCTCTCGTTAAAATCTTTAAAAAGTGGTAGGTTGAACATTATTTATGGTGTCACTAATCCGTAGGCCTTTGATCCTCCAGATGTGTTACTCAAAAGCAATTTTAGTTTTTATTTTATATCAAAATATCCCAGAGAATTATTTCTTATATCATATTCATAATTCTGTTGAGCAGCCCAGAAGAAAAAGGATAAAGTCAAACAGAGCCTGGCTAAAATCCCTTAAAGAAAAATTTCAATCTTCCACAGCTTTTAAGGCCATGTCACAGGACTTTAAATACAGAGCATTAAATATTTGGTTTAAGGAAAAGGGTTTCTTTCACTTAAACAAGAAAAAAATAGCTACTTCTGGAACTTTTTGGAGTTCTTATTGCTGAAACTTAAATACCTGGATTATAAAAAAGAATCCATCCATTTTTTTATATTTCCCAAATAATTGTTTTTCAACTGGAGCAAGAGAAGCTTGGAAAGACAATGCCCACAGAATTTATTTCCTCAATTTCNTTACTTAAACAAGAAAGGAATAGCCACTTCTGGAACTTTTTGGAGTTCTTATTGCTGAAACTTAAATACCTGGATTATAAAAAAGAATCCATCCATTTTTTTATATTTCCCAAATAATTGTTTTTCAACCGGAGCAAGTCTTGGAAAGACAATGCCCACAGAATTTATTTCCTCAATTTCTTTACAAATTTTAAGGGAAAATGATCTTTAACCAGCATTTATTGGAATTCCAGTTGAAAATATAACATTTTCTGCCCTTCTGAGCTACTTTTTTTTGCCATTTCAATATTGACTAATAAACCAATTATGAAGCTGTTCTGCTGCTCTATTTCGAGCCCTTTACAGAAGGGTTCCCACAAATGTGGGGAAACCCAACTTTATGATAGAATTTCATGTAGTGATCAACCAGGCTGCAATCCTGGATTGAGGATCTATTAGGCAAGGGATAAATGAGATTAAACCCTTTTGATATGGGATGCCTGGTGTTTCCATCTCTGCCATATAGTCCTTATGCAGCACAACAATCTGTGAGGTGTGTGTAATTTTTTTTTTAACTGAAAGAGAATTTTGCAATTACTTTTCCCCTTTCAATTTTTGGAAAGTAAATAAACAAAATCTCAAGTATTTTTATTGAAATGCTTATTTTATATCTCCCCCTAAATAGGTTATTGTTGTTGCTGCTGTTATTATTATTCAGAGATGAGTGCCAGTCTCTTTTCTGTGCCTGAGAAAAGCCATTAAAGTGGTGCTTTGGAAATGGGGAGCAATGTTTGTTACCATGTACCAGGGCACTGCTTTGATATTAACTTGTGGGAAGAAGGAGATTGGGTGAGTTGGTCAGGGATCGTCCTGAAGTGTTGGGAATTTGTGGAAGTCTCCCATGGGGTTGCTGAGCTGATGGCAGAAAATTGTGTATGAGTGTACAGAATGGGAATTATATTGCTACAAATACGTGCACATTTAGTATGTTATGTATAATCTCTTTTTAGATGTTATATATAATGCATTATAGTTTTGTATGTATATAAAAGTTTGTTATACATATTTATATATATTTATGCTCATTGATCTGCATGTTACTAACAAAACCAACATTATCACGAAGCGGGGTTGAGCCTAAGTTAGATTTTAGATAATCTGTGAAAGGAGTTAATTAATTGTGAATCGTTTCTCCTGGAAGTCCAAGGTGGAGAGCCCTGTGGTAAGAGACGTCACCCCAGCAAATCAATGTTTCATTAGCATGTCTATGGGAGATGTCTGCTCTGTTTTGCACATAAAATGAAACAAGAGCTTTCATCTCCCTCTCTGCCTCACTCTGCCTTTGAGAGGGAATAAGTGGCTTTGTTCATTAAACTCCAAACTTTCACTGCTGTGCATCCCCCTGTGCTTTTTTTCTCTTACTCTAAAGCTCTCAATCAATTTAAAAGGAGAGAACCTCTATTAAGGACAAGTGTCAGGTAAATGTTTATTTCCACAATGCATTTATTAAGGTGTAAATAGAGGGAAACTTTGCTGCAAGGACTGGAATTTACTTTCCATATTTGTGCTCATGTACTTCTGCATTGAAGTTTCTTCAGAAAAGTCAGGCTGTTTGCAGTGCTGATTTTCAGTATCAGGCAGACTATTGAAGGCACAATTATTTACATCTTTTAGTCTGAAGTCTGGATTTTGGCAGTGTTATTTCCTACACTTTCTGAGTTTATTCAATGATTTCAGGGAGGAGGGCAGATGGCAGCAGTGTTTATGCAGGTCAGGTGATGCATCTAATGAAAATAGACTTGAAATATGTCAGATATGTTCCAAACCTAAAGAAGATATTGCAAGAAGGGAGTTTCAGTCTGTTCCTGCTCAGCACTGGTTTGTTTTGAAGCCTTGCCAAATGCATTTTATAACATGCTTGTCTATCCTCTGCTGTCAGAATCTTAACAGCCTAACTCTAACACCACCTAGATTTTGGACATGATGAAATGATAATTATCAATAGTATTATTTATAATTGTCCCACTAAACAATTAATAGTGGTTTGGTGCTTAACTACAGAAGTGTCTGTTTAGTCTCCTTTTTGCTTGGTTATGTAGGTGCAAATCAAGGTTTATCATAAAGCATTTGCCTACTTTAAAGTACTCCTTGTGACATTAGAACTAGGCCAGTCCACCATCATGTCAGTAAGCTGGCTGTGACGCTGAATCATTTGGCATAATTCTTAGTAGCCACATTTCTGATCCCTTTTGCCATTATTCTTGTGGGCTTCAGCTCATTAATCAATTTTGGGTCCATTAGCAAGATATTGATATTGTATGCACTGGTGCCACTTGTCATGACTTTAAATTTTGCATTACCTGTATATTTTCTTCAAAGCCCAATTCTTGAGTTCATGTTAATAATGAGATTCTGCTGCATCTTAAATAAATTCCAGACCCGCAGGGTTTCAAAAGTAGATATGTAACTCAAAAGCGCCCTGGAAGATTAAAAAATAGAAGGCAAAGAGGGTGAGTCTCAAATCTTGTGATTTTCAGGGCATAACTCTATTATTCTTGAATCCATTGGTTTGGCAATATTTTTCTTCTAACTGAACAAACATTAAATACCCAGGTTTGTGTCTTGGATCTGCTTTCTTTATGCAGCACATGTTCACTGTGCTGATAAGATAAGAGTGCTAAGAGAACAGTGTTTTCCCCCTTTCCTGTATTCTGCTTTTGGGAAATAACTTAAAGTCTCAGCCTGAGCCAGAAATTTGGCTGATACATAGATATTTCATAGCAAGCTTTCAGAATGAGGCCCTACATATTCCCAAAGACAATTGCAAAAGAGTTTGATTCTTTCAAGTGCTCAACTCCTTCGCCCTTTCCACACAAGGTTAATTTTGAATTCTTTTGGCTGAGCCCAGGTAAGTCTTACAGGGTGAGCTGTTCCTCATAGAGGCAGAGACACATTTGAAATGTAGATGTTTAAAATTATTTGGCTTTGGATTTTGTAAAGGTTGGGGAACCTTCGACCTGTTCGTGTTTAGGTGTCTGCTTTGGCTTGAAATTTTTGCAGCAATCAACAGGGAAATCACCATGATACTATGCCTTCTTCAGAAGTAACCTCTTCTTCTCTTGGAGTGTGTCCATGAAGAGATTCTGTACCCAGACCTCACTAAATCTGTCTGCATAGGTTTAGATTGAGTAAGAGGGATCTTTATTCACTTGCTGGTATTTGCCTTCTCTTTGCATACAGTAGTTTTATAGACTGGTTTCTTGATTTCCTCTTTTGTCAGGTTTTTCATCACCATGACCACTTTTTTGAGTAATTGCTCCTGATTTTGTGTAACTGAATTGAATTCCTTGGACTTATCAAAGAGATGCTTCAGTGGAGCCTGCCTCTGATCCGGGGGGGATTTTTCCAGTGGATTTTCCATGCTGGGGAGGTACAATAGGCTTCATCCTATCCCAAACAGGCACCTGTGGCTCCATGAGTAGGTAGGAAATTGAAGATCTTTGACAAAATCTCAGCACCAGGTTCTGTTCCACCTAACCCAAAAAAGGCCACGTGCCTGTTGACTGAAGCAGCTCCTCAGCTTGATCGTAACGATGTAAGTTTGGAAACAAAGACTATAATTAACCATGAGTGTATTATTGGATGTGTGCATGTGTAATTAACAAAGCAGATATTTTTGTGTATGTGGCTCTACTTATTTGCTCGTGAAAACTCCCCACCATTTTCATCAGCATATTAAGGTTAATTAAAATGAATACTGTTTGTATTGACTGCCTTTTCACGTATGTGAAATTTGTGTGAGTCAAGTGTGTGGCTGGGGCCTTCTTCCCTATAAAATCTATAATGTTTGCTTTCAGAGCTGGGGGAAAAAAGAATCAAAATTGCAGGCTGTTTGAAATTTAAATCAGAGCAATACTGGTCAATAGTATCAAGGTTATGCTGCCCTGGAAGGTTTTGATTGGGTGCATGCTGGGTGACAATGACATTAAAGGTCAGGTGAATGGTGATTTAGGATTTCTTTTTGGTTAATGGGAGATTCCTGGCTGAAAAAAAAATAAAGGACTGGAATCATAGAGTAGATTTGTACAGGTTTGTGGATGGTGTTTGCCTGTGCAGAGGGAGAACACAGGCCCTGGGCTTGCACTCTGCTATTATGAGAATTCCCAAGCTGAGATTAGAGCTTTCTCATATGAAGCCCTGAACAAGTACATAACAAGACATAAATGTTGTCCTGAAGAGTAAAGAATGGGCCTGATATGTTGTGTGAGAAGGGAGGCACAAGCACAGGGACGTGGGGTGACCTGGCAGGGGTCGTGTTGCAGGCTATGGTTGTGCAGTGAATGCTCTGGAGAGCTGGAAGTGAACCCAGTATCCCTAACACAGCACCAGGACTCTCTGCCTGCACTCCTGCACACCAGATCCTGCAGTCCTACCTGATGCTTAAATGGTTTCAGGCTGAAGAGACTGTCTGGGCTTTTGCTTGATCAAACAGCATCTTCATGAAACTTTATCTGAAGTCCACACTGATGCAGCAGCCACTGGCAATATGTGTTACTTGAACAGGACCCTAAGCTTGCCAGAGGAGTCAGGTGGGCCTGGCTGTACCTCTTCTTACAATGAGCTCCTCAGAAAAAGACAGTTTAAATCACAAAAGGTGTGTTTTATTGGACCACAAGATAAAAAAATACATAGATGCTTTAAAACAGTATAAATTCCGATCAAGATCCAGATTTGACTTGGGTTAAGACAGACTAAATTAAAGACAATATAAACAAATCGTCCTCTCTTTGCTCTCTCATGCAGATAGATCTTCAAATTTGCTCTGATTTCAGTAATTCATTTGCTTTCTGTGTGACAACAAGGTCAAGGCAGCCCTTTTTCAGTACTTATTTTAACGAATTCCATCCATCCATCCCCCTTCGAGGACCCTGTTGTGGATCTCTCCCTGCTGCTCTCAGCTTTGTCCCTGTCTTTGCTCCTGCACAGGCTCCTGCTCATCTGTGGGTCTCATTCCCTCCGTCCCTCCCTCTCTGCTCTCCAGGGACTCAGTGTCTGCTGGGATTGGGGTCCTGTCCCATGCTGCTTTCCCTGGCCCAAGGCAGGGTTTTGTGGGACAAGGTGCCCAGCCCCAGCTTTTCAGAGGAGCACCACACACAGCCAGCCCTAAACAAACCAAGCCAGTGCTGTCTGTCACATTTACCATTAATTTGTCCGTGTTGAACTCATGATTAGCACGGTGGGAGGATATGGGCTGATGGCAGCTCTTGCAGCTCTTGTTGCAGACTATCTGCAGGCTCAGAGTACTTCTACAAGGCCTTACTCTTGATTTATGTTCCTTTGCTTTATTCTCCAGGGAGGGAAATCTCTACAGGATGTAAATCAGATTTTTTTTCCTTCCTTTTTTTGCAGAGACTCTGGCTCATAATTCTTTCAAATGTAAAACTGAGCATAATTCTGCAACAAGAATGGGTTCCATGGCTAATCATGTGGCTTCAGGCTTTATATCTCTCTAAAGCTTCAGGCCATTTCTGTAGAACTATACAGAGCATCTTCCAAAGAATAAAATAGTAATGTCCTGTATCATCCAATTGCTTTTTCATAAGCCCTTGGAAAGGTGAACATATTTTGGTTTGTTTATGTAACAGTTCTATGATCTAAAATGAAGGAAAGCGAAATGTAGGAAGAAATTTTTCCCATTAAAGCTGACTTTTAATCTGCTTCCTTGACAAATGCAGCTGATACTGATGGTTATTTTCCATTCCTGTCTACTCCTAGTAAGACTGAACGATCTGCTTCTGTCTCTCCCTTGGCTCTGATAATGTTTTTGTACTAACATAACATAATGCCATACAATTAGAAATTATATGTTCGCTGTTAGTCATAGCCCAGTGAGTTTACATTAGACAAAAGAAATTAAATGGGAACCAGAGGAGACCTAGTAAGTGCAGTTTATGTTGCTTTTTGTACTCGGAAATATCACATTTCTATTGATGAGCATCATTTATGCCTGTATGGAGGAAACTAACAGTGCTAAAGGCAAAAGAATCCTTGGTCATTTCTTCAATTTCAAGTCATGCAGAGTTTGTAAATGCAAAGTTAAGAGAGTTTTTCTTCTGTCTTGGAATTGATGGGTTGCTCCAAAATATTCATGCCCTGAAAGGAAATAGAATTATTTTTAGTCTGGATTGTCTGTAACACTAAATGCTACCTTGTAAATTATCTTGTTTGAGGGAGTGAGAGCTCCTACTGTACTGAGGAATTTTATTCCTGGTGTGTCTGTCCTGGTGGAAGCCTTGCTTTAGAAGGCTTTGCTCAGTCAGACCAGGGGCATTGCTGGTTGAATTACTCTGTTTTATAATTGTATGAATTTCTGCCTCCCTTGCTCCTGGATGTGTTCATAATACACTTGTGTTCCTAAAGTTTGGCAGGTTAGATTTGATTGTTCATTAAGCATATTCATGATGGCTTAGAGTAAAATAAATTGTGCTTTTTGGCTGAAGTTTCCAAAGTTCTCATGTAGTCTTAGATTAGCTCCACCTAAAAGGACTCCCAGGCTGCCTGATTGGCTTGGAGAATCTTTGCCCTTAAATTTATCTTGTGTTTCATACTTCAGTGATATTTGTGTAAGAATGATTTGGATTAGTAGTTATTGCTGACAGAGCTTTCTTAGACTGAGATAGCGAGAGTGAGAGAGATACTTGGCTTTTTCCTTTTCATCTCTTTACTTAATTCCTGCCTTGATTTTTTTTTCTTGTGTGCTTGCAGTTTTTATTGAATGGAGTTCTGAGTAGGTTTTCCAGAGGTGTATGTGGTCACTTGCCTCTGTGATTGTGTAAGTGCATATATGGGCTTTTGTGCAGGAGTTATTTTCTTTGAAGAAATGGAACAAGGAGGGTGCTCTGTTAATTGGCTACTTCTCATTCTCATTAATTTGCAGTAATTTGTACTTAAAATGTAGAAAGTCCTCTCCAGAACAAGAAACTGATCTTGGAGAAGAGGGGTGGAGAGAACTGGGAAGAAAAATGAAAAGGCTTTAGGGGAAAGATTGAATTTTTTCAGGTACTTTGAAGAATCCAGAAATGGGCTTAGCCACATAAACTAACATGTGTATCTGAAAAATGTTCACCTTGAAGAAGATAACCTGAAAAATGGTGAAGAGAACCTCTACTCCTAGGTGTCACAGGAAGAATTGTCTCAGATTTAGACTTCTCATATAGGAATGTAGTAGATATTTCCATTTTCTTTCCTCATAATGGTAAATTGTACATGTCTTTGTCCTCATTTGATTTTAGTCCAGGATGTTTTCAAGATGGAGTAAACAGCAAATCACTTATTTCTCAATGTCAAGGCAAATCTATAAAATGCAATGTTGTGACCCTTAAACAAGTGCTCCCACAGACTGGGTGTACTCTAAAAAAATTCCAAGAGGATGAGGATAATCCTCTGTAGTAATAACATGCACTGGTTTGCATGGTCATATTTTTGGAGTGAGAGGAGGAATCAAGTTCTCTCTAGGGCAGGTGACAACTGAATCTTTCCCATATGGGGCACATCAGAACCCAAAGGCTTTAGAAGAGCTGCCACACTCTGCTGTCAGAAATCTGGGGTGGAATCTTGAAAAGGGTTTTTAGCTTGTCCTCTGGTGAGATCCTTTATTCTGCTAGAAGGACAAGCAGAGTACAATAAATAGATGGAACTAAAAGGACTCAGATGTTTTCTTTAAGAGATGCCCTGAGAACTTCTCATCATTAAGACAAAACCAGTTGGAATTTAGAGCTCATCAATTGGCTTTCCTCGTGGGTTCCAGGTGCCTGTGTGTTCACACTTTAACAGGTGACCTCTAGAAAATCCCTTGGAAAGGTTAGAGCCAGTGGAAGGTTTCACATGCAAATATTTGAATCCTGCAAAGAAGACAGACCAGACAGAACAGATTTTCTTGGCCAGACCTGTTCTTGTTAGGCTCTGAAGCTCATTGTCTTACCATTAAAAACTGCTGCTCTGTGTCTCAGTCCTCCGAGCTTTTAACCATCAATAAGCAAATAGCAGCAGCAGGACAGGGCAGAGCAATCAGCCCCAGAGCAGGGTCACAGAGCAGCCCCCCAGAAACATCAGGCACTGCAGTGGCATTGCAGAGAGGGAGTTTGGAAAACCACTGCCACAGTATCAAATGGTATTTGTAATAATTTAAATGGGGTGTTGGGTGGCTATTTTTAGGTATGTAGAACTCCTTTTAAATGCTGCCTCAGGTTTTTCATAATATGAGAAAAGGATTAAAACATTGGCAAGAAACAGGGGATTCAGTGTAAACTTGGGGGCATTAATAATGTTAATTTTCTTGTTGTTGAATTACAAACCTTGAAAACATAAACTCTTTTTCTAAGAATTTGATTGTTTAAATTTTATCCTCTAATGAAGGCTGTTGTCAAAACAGATCTTTCCAGCACTATCTCTAAATGTTTTCTTACCTCCCTCTGATGTATTACAAAAGATTTTGCAACTGATTTGTTGAAAAATATACACTCTGATCCTTCCCTGCACTGTGCCTTTGATGAGGCTCACTGTCCATGTGCATCTCTGCTGAAGGGTGTCCATCAGGGGCTGCAAGCCAGTGACAGGAAGAGTTTTACTCAGCGTTGTGTTGCTGCTTCCTGACTTTCTTTAGTTGCTTTGATTCTCATATTCTGTGCAGACAGATGGGAAACTTGAAGTACCTGCTCATTAAGGGTTGGTTTTTTGCAGCAGTGAATTTTTAATGGCTCACAAATATTCCTACCACTCCTGTGCTTCTCTTATGCTTGGCCAAAGGATGTTGCAACCCTTTTCTTCTCCCTGTTCCCAAGCAGGTGTGAAAGATAAGCCAATCTGTTTTGTTTGTGAGTGAGAGTTTGTAAAGAATAAAAAGAGGAGTGGATGGAGAATCCTGCATTTACTATCATAATTTGTGGAAATTCTGTTGGTGTGGTAAATACTGATGTCATTGCATGGTGGTGGTGTAGACCTTCCTGAGTTTAATTCAATGTGAAAGAGTTTAATCCTAGAAACAAGTTTAAGCCCAGGAAAAAATCTCACAAAAACAAACCTGATTTTGGGGTCTTTTGCTCATTAAGTGTATCACTTGTAACCATAGCAAGAAACATGAAATCTAATTAAAAAAAAAAGAAAAATTAGATGTTTCCTGATGGGCAGTTTGGGAAAGGACATTTCTTGTGGTGGTGTCATTTTAAAGACTGTACAGATTGATTTCCATATGGATCTTTTACCAAAATATATGGATTTTTCTTACCTTTAATACCTGTATTTGGGAGTTAAGATCACTGCAAGATGTTGTTACTTAGTTGATTTGCTGGCCCTGTAAATGGAGTTGTAGCCAAAGGCACAGAAAAGCCTCAGTGCAATGTAGAGCTGCTACAGGGCAGACAGAAAATAACAAATGGCTCTTTGCAGCTGCAGCTTCCTTGGTGCTCAGTGTGGCTCCCAGGTATCCCAAGGTGCATAGATCCAGTCCCTCAACTTCTTAAATTTCAACTTTATCAAAGATTGATTTTGCATTTGGTTTCAGCTGTGGGTGAAGGTTCACGTTTGTTGTTTTCATCCAAAAATATGTTATGGTCTATATTTTAGACTAAAAATTTCCTGTTAAATCTGAACTCCAAGGTGACTCCTGACCTGAAGGAAATCCTTTGAGATCCACCACATCTTCCTTGCTTTTGTTCTCAATTTTTGGAAATCTTCCTCACTTTTTGCATAGATTTCAGTTTGGTAGGGTAAGAACAGGCTGTACTTTCTCTGAACAGCACACACTTGGAATGCCAAAAAGGTATGTGAATTCTTCACTTGCAGAAGAATACTTATCTGTAACATTTCTTCTGGTTTTGATCCAGAACCCCTCCACACTCAATGTCTCTTGCAGTTTGCATCTGTGGATTTTATAACCTTTTAAAGACGTAACAGTACAGGCTTGTTCAGCCAGATAAAGAATTATTCATATTTTATTTGATAATGAAACAAGTATTATTTTATAGCTATGTAAGGCTTTTGTAGATACCTAGGAGGGAGTTTCACCCCTGGAACTTACCTTGTCTCTGCATTCTGTCAGTGCTCAGGTGTATTTCTGGGGTACCTCTTGAACCGAGCAGGGGTTCTGGTAGCACTCAAAATCACATTCTTACACTGCTATTTGGACACAACCCTCATGTTTTACTAGATAAAAATATTTTGGCAAGATGGTTAAGACAATAAGTTTGTGGATTTGGATTTTTTAAGCGTAAATCTCAGTCTGGACCTCAGTTTAAGGCAGTGTCCAGCTGTCCCCAGTTATGGTGGCTTCGAGCTGCCATCCCCACTGCCCTTTGTTGAGGCTGCAGAAGCTGCTGCTGCAGGCGAGGCTGATGTTGCTCTGGATGTTGCTTGCCAATGTGCCATTCTTGGCAGTCTTGCAAGAAAAGACCTTGCAGCAGCTTCTGCAAGAGTATTAGGATGAAATCCAGTGATCTGGCTAAGATCTGACTGAGTAAGCACTCTGTCCATTCAAGTTCTCCATGAAATCTAATTAAAAAAAAAAGAAAAATTAAAAAAATCCCTATTCCTAGGCATTTGTGCCCTCCAAAAGTGTTGTGTTGCACCACTCAGCACATTTCCCTGTGTGAAATTCACCCTTTGTAATATATATTTTTCAGTTTTCCAAATACCTGTAGGTTAAGGAACCTTATGAATAAGATCATTTGCATTTTTATTAATTTAATACTGCATGTAAATGAGCAGCTTCCTTCTTGTGACAGGTTGGTGAGATACTAGAACTGTCAAGGTTGTAGATTTTGCACCAGACTGGACCATGTGCCAACCCCAATTTCAGCACTTGGGATGCCCAATGACAGGTCTTTACTGGGTATTGACTGCAAACAGACTCTTGCCTTCATACCAAAGAATTCTTTGAACCCAAATGCCCTCTGAGCCCCAGTGAAGCACAGGCACATCAGCTCAGGCTTTACAGGTTTTGTATTTTTCCCTGGAACATTGAGCTGAATTTCTGGCCTCCTTGCTGGCAAATAAAAGCACAAACAAAACAACCCCTTCCCACACTTTTACAACGAATGAAAGTCTGCTGTGGTTGTGCTTTTAGGAGGAGGTATGAAAACAGGCTCCTGATCTGAGTGTTAAAAAGGGCTTTATGCCTTAAGTGGCAAATGCCACTCTGACAAAGGATTAGTCAAACTTTGAAGGTCGAAGTGAGGTTCGGGAGCTCTGTCTGAAGCTCCTTTTTTCATCTGAAAAAGGGACTTTCAAAGAGAAATTTCAATACTTGACATGCAGCTTTCCCCCCCTCTGTTCCAGCCTTGCAAACAACGAAACAACCAATGACAACAGAGGGAAGGAAGACAAGAAAAGCATGTAAAACAGCTTGCATTCCCTTTTATTAGTGCTGAGCTGCTCCTCAGGGCTGGGGCTTTCTCCTGTTTATTATCATTTTATTTCTTTTGCATATTTTTTGTTTTCTGCCAGGGAGAAACTCTTGTTTTCCACAGAGAGGAGCTTGGACGTAGGATATCTGAAATGGGAGTCTCTGTGTGTGTTAACCAAGAGCCAGATTTTCAGCAGTGCTCTGTATTCCACAGGCTGAATTTTCTCCCCTACCCACCCAGCTGCCACACAAAAATAACCAAGCCAGTCTGGTGTAGTCTCTCTTTGCGTAAAAAGAACACGAGAAGGAACCAGTAACAGGCGGAGTGAAATTGCCAAATTATTTAGAAATCTTTTCTGGTTCGGTTCTCTCTGCAGGTTGAATATTTCTCGACACGCGGCCAAAGCTGCTGTGCTGCTGGCCAAGAACATGTCAGATTTCACCAGCTAAGCAATGCAGGCCATGGGCAGGACGTGGCTGGGAGAGCTCCAAGGAAAACTCAGGTGCTGTAGGATGTGGTAATTACTAATTCAGTAAATAGACTTCTCCAAGTCAGTGCAGCATCTGTGTCCGATCTGGGAGGATGTTGGAGCACTGCTGGCAAAAAGCACCAGGTGAAGGTTGGTAGGATACGTTGTGACACCATAAAACATTTTGGAATTATTGAGAAATGTATATATCACGTGTCAGAGTGGCATCAAGACCCTATAAAACTTGTTCCCCTCTTCTCCCCCACCCCCCTAATCCCAAATGCCTCTGTAACCTGAGGTTGCACGGGCTAAAGTGCTCTCCTTGCTTTTCAGAGATCCAAGTTCAGATTGCCCCTCTGGCACTATTCCTTCTTCCACACACATGCTCTGCCTGCCAAAGTGCATGCCACTGTGGCACGGGGCTCTTTCCTTCCTACTTTGACCAGTGATTTTTATCTCGAGACAAGAGTTAGCATATAGGAATGGAAACACTGTTTTATTAACATTTTCAGTTATAGCTGGAGCTGCAGGGCATAAGCTTATTTCTGGGGAAGGGAAAATGAGGCTGGAATTCAGAACCCCATATGGCTTGTGTCTGAGACCTTGTCTGGATTTCAATTTTTGGACTTCCTTGGCTTTCAGTACCTTAACTTCTAATAAGGTAATACCTTCTGTTTTACCTTTTACTGTGCAGAGTTTCTCTGTAAAACATCTGATGCTTGTCTGGCTCAAACCTTCCCAGCTCCTAGAATTAGTTGGTGAAGCAGATTAGAATTCTTGAGAATGAAAGCTCTGTCTGGTGAATAGTAAATCATAAGCAGCACTTTCCTGTGCAGCAGTAAAAAATATTTATCTCCTTACCTGGGGGGAAACTCTTATCGATGTGTCCGCACACCTGTTTAAACAGCCCTGCAGTGGGGAGGACATTGGTAAGAGAGATTTGAAACATGATTTAAACTTTGGAAAAACCAGCTTTACACATGTATTATGAAGTAAAATCTATGGTTTCAACATGAGGGTTTTACTCAAATAAAACTGTGAGGAGACCAAAAATTAATGTTCACCGCCTTGGCTAATGCGGAATAAAACCTGATTCAGTTTTTTTTTCAGTTCAGGTAGAGTTTTTTAATCCCTGAACCAGCTGATGCATTTGAAAAATGTTCCTTTTGCATTTGTGGCACTTTCTTGTACTATTAGTGCTGCAGCTTGGCCAAAAAACAAAGTCCAAGCTAACAATGGAGTATGCTAATTGATAATTTTTGCCTGCTGTTACTCAGAAATCATTCCATGGTTCAAAGTGATCGGCTTAAGTTACTCCCTCTTCTGACCAGCCTTTGATAGGTTTTCAGCCGCTCTGTCTGAAATCAGCAGAGATTTTCTCATAATGAATGGACAAAATATATTAATTATTGAAGTTTAAGTCCTAACTTAAACACAAGTCTCTACAGGGAGAAGGGGAAGGAGTTAAGAAAAATGTAGTTCTTCCTGCTGGATTTCCAAAAATATACAGTTTTTCTAAAACCTATCAAGGCCAAGCAGCTATAAATTATATTTCTTGTTGTGATTTTTTTTTTTTTTTTTTGGTCATTGAAGATGCTCAGGAAATTTTGCAAAAAATCAGAAATGGACTGCTAGAAATTTGCTGAAATGCATTTTTGGCCATGACCGTTTACCTGTTTCAGCATTGAACTCTGTGCATCCAAGGTTGTTTGTTTTTATTTTGAAATAAAAATGTGTGAAGAATACACTTTCTGTAGGTGTAAAAGTTCATATTCAGGGTAAAAAAAAAAAGAAACCTTTTCCTTGCTGAAATGTATTTCTTGCCAAGTAGGCTGAGAGAGCAGCTGAGTTTCTGCTGTACAAAGTGGTCTTCAGTAGATTCTTCTTTTTTTCTGCATTGATACCTGCCTCTTAGAGCTGCATCTGAATTCAACACTATCTACACTATCTACAAAGCTCTTAAACCACGGAATTTCTTCAGTGCTCCTCCAGACAGTTGTCTGGAGCTCTATAACTTTTGGATTCCTTATCTTCTTGACTTCTCCATCCTTCTGTGCCCACACACCTGTACAGTCTTTGCGCTGGGTTTGAGGTGCACATCATGGTGCTTATTTTGTGCTGTCTTGCTCTTTAGCTTTTATATTCCTCCTACCCGTGCTAGTTCTTAAAGATGGAAGTAAATAGGGAAAGTGAGGCTTGTGGGGTTGAAAATCTTAATTTATAATTTCAGGGTTCCCTCAGCAAAACTTCTCGCATGACCTCAGAGAACAGCAAAATGCTGTCTCTAACATTTGAAATGGATCTTTGTAAAGAGCTTCCAGTTTGATAGAAACACATAAACAGGAAATGGAAAGAGGCTTGAGCATCTGGAGAGAAACATTCCAGGCTGGGCTGTTGCATTCAGGTTGCAGTGGCGCGTTCTGTCCAGGGCATGTGGAAGAGCTCCATCCATGATCCCTCTGCAGCCCAGCTCTCTCTTTCAGATGGGTTTGGGGAGTGAGCCACAGAAAAATCTCTGCTATCTGCCTCCCTGTGTGTGTATTCAGGCAAAGACCCCATCCCCTGCCTTTGTGCAATATGTACCTGAGGAGAGCTGGCACAGGGAGCTGGGTCTGGCAGAAAGGTGAGGGACAGAGATGAGGCTCCAAAAAAAAGGGGAACTTTAAGTTTTGAAGGGTTTTTTTAGAAAGAATAATTCTGGAGGGACAATATATCTGCATTAAGTTCTTGATGGAAGATGAATGAATGAGAGGATGTTGTTCTTTTCAGGCTACTTTGGGTAATGCTTGTGTCCAACCCAAACTTGGAGTGAGCAGCTACTTACGAGTAACTTATCTGTTGCCACTCACATCAGTTTTCATGTTTATGCTGATTTTAATGAAGATTCTTTGTCTGCTGCATGACTTTTCATTATATGTGATCTAGCAATGGCTGCATGAGTTGCCTGTTATCATTTCTGCTCTGCAAGAAGATATTTGAAATTTATATTTTCCTTCCTGTCTTGAACTTCCCCTTCTCTCTTCAATAAATATGTGTTAGTTTGGCTTCTGGGGATATTCTGCAGGTCTTGCAGCCTTTCTGCTTTGCATGGCTGACACAAAGAAGAAAAAGTAGTGTGAATAATGGAATATTTTTGGTAAGTGACTGAAATGAAGTTATGTTTGTAGATAAAAGCTACTTTTGTTTCTTCCAAGGCCTGTTCTCAGAGATCCCTAGCACTGAGATCTAAGGTTTTAGTAGTGGAACTGATTTGACCAAGAAAGTTTAGAACTCATTTATATATTTTTATACATTCTATTGATGAAATGGGTGAGGAGCCTCAGTCCCTAAAGCCCTCTGTAGTGACCCAGCATGTTATGCCTTCAAGATGTGTTTCTGCAGCCTTCCCCTGTCCCCCTGTACCTTCTGAGCAGGAGTAAAATAAATCCCTAATGGTCCTGAATGCCTTTTTTGGCTCTGTTCTTTAGGTACCTCAAATGGGCTTTCGATCCCCAATGTCACTTTATTGAAACACAGCAGGATCCTTCTGGGACAGCCTCCAAGATGTTCCTTGGAAAGATGAAATGTAGCCACTAATAAGTCATTCCATTTCTTTCTCCCCCCACTCTGTCTCGGGCAGGAAGTTCTTCAGCTTCATATTTGCACTCCTATAAAAAGTTGGAGATGTACTGTCTCTTTTATTGGAAATAAATTAATAAGTATAAAAAATGTAACAGAAGGGACTTGACCTGTGAAAATCCTTCCTTCCTTCCTTCCCTTTTCCCATGTCTCCATTGAGGCATGCTCCTGTAACTTCAGGCTCTAAAAATGGTTACTAAAAAAGGGGAAAAAGACGGGTCGGGGAAATTTTGGGAGTTTTTTCCTGCCCAACACCTGGACCTCCCCAGAGGGATTTCCCGTCAGCTGCAGCCTTTGAGGTTGACCTAAGCTGAGTTTGTTTTGCTTTGAACCAGAGCTGCCCCATTTGGACATGTATTTCACATGTCCCAGGGGCTCTTTACCTCCACCCTTCCCCTCCCCAGTGCCTTGACGTCTGTTCAATTCCTGTGCAGCCCCACTGGGGGGATGTCTGAGGTTGGGAGCCCTGAGTGATCTCGTTTGAAGGCATGGGGAAGCCAGGCATTCCTGACTGGGCTCCCATGGGAGCTCAGAGCTGGCCCTGAGTGAGTGCCAGGGGCTCCATGCTGACATCTCCATCTCTGGGTCCCTCTTGTCCCCTCATCACTCCCATCACTGAGTGCCGGCTGCTGCCTCTGCCGGCCGTGCAGCAGGGCTCTGCAGAGTACCCAGGCAGCCAAAAATAACAGCAATAAAAATAAAGACATTATTAAAGCCAGATACGACTGATCTGAAGTCACAGCGAGTGTAACATGACTCAGTCAAATCCCCAGGACAGTTGGAGACAGAAAGGGAAGGAGAGAGGAAAATCTCTATCTGTTTAAAGTTCTGGGCCCCAAACTCCTTACAAGTCGGCTTTGATAATTCATCAGACGACCACAAAAAAGAATGCCTCCCCCGCTCCAGATGCAACCGTGTCTTGTCCCAGCCTCTTTTTCCACAGCCTGTGAATCTCACCACATCAAGGGGAAAAGAAAATACATTTAAAAGTTCTCCTTATTTAGGTTGGGTAGGTTTGAAATAGCCTCCAAAGGCAAACGTGTGCGTGTGTGTGACTGGAGGCACGCATGTGTGAGGATATAGACACGTAGAGTTATCCTTGGGAGAAGGGAAAAAATTACTGGAAAAAAAGCAGAATTTGCTGTTCACACCCAATGCTGTTAGAGAAAGAGGAGGCTGTGAGCCTCTATTGTGACACAGTTAAGCTAATTAGAGAAATGAACCCAGAAGCCTACACCAAGGAGTGGGATGGGTAAATGTACCCTCACCTCATCAGTTGTCTTGGATGTAAAAGAGAACAACTCAGAGTCCAGGCAGTGCTTCACAAAATAATAAATTCTCCTGGCTATGTGTTTAGCTGCTGGTGGGACATTTGCTGGAAAGCAGATTGATGTACCAGGGTGAAACAGGAATGGAGGAGAAAGGTAGGATCAGGCACTGCTGGTTGTTCTTTGCTATCGGGGGCAGAGATGAATTTCTCAAGGCTATTGTTGTATTTGAGGTCTGGAGGGGGTACCATGAAAGAAGTATTCCCCACACCATTTGGGAGAGTGGCTTTGACTTATGGACTCTCAGCAAATGGCAGAAAAGGGGCCAACCAACAAAACTTGGATCTGATTTCAGTATCACACAGTGTGTGTGTTTTGTTCTCGGATTTTTGCTGGGGCCAACCCCGACATAAACAGATGGACTTCAAAGTAGTTGGTCTGAATAAAAACTTACATAATATTTTAATGGTTCAAGTCCTTTGGGACTGTAAAACTAGATTGAAAATCTCAGAAGGTATTTATTTATGCTTTTTGGGCCAGGCAGAGAGACAAGAAATAGATCTGGTTCTGTTTCTCTGGTTGATTGGTTTGTTTGTTTGTTTGTTTTTCATCAACTCGTGACTTTAAGATACTTTTGCATTCTTTATAAGGGAAGATAAGCTACTTTTGAAACTGAAATTGTTACCTAATTTAAAAAAAAATGGATAGGTTTTGTTTCTCTTTTGGAACCTTGGTTTTTAAAGACTGGATACACTTTTTCTCTTTTTGTTTTTCAATACAAAGGAATCATGTCTTGCTGCTGAATTTAATTTTTGTCAGGTTTTTCTTTTAATCTTTTCAGTTTCATATTATTCATTTTGAAAATGAAGATCTTTAGAAACAGTCATGTGGTGAAAATGAGATGTATGAAAAAAAAAAGTGAATTCAGAGGAAAATTACAACATCTGCAGTGTTCTAAATGGGGATGTTCTTTTTCTTTCCTTTTCCCCCACGAGCTCTTTGTCTCTATGAATTGTCTCCTTTTGCCTTTTTTTAGGAAAGGTTAATGAGAATTTCCACAGGTCACTTATGAGTGTAAGAAGTTACCTGTGGTAACCCTGGGCTCTGCTCCTGACTGGAATCAGGCAGTGCCAAATGGGAATGAGGCACGGGCAATTCATTGCACTTTTTCAGACCTAAAAAGCCTTGAATAATCTTGTCTTTTGAGGGATGAGTGAATCTGATACTGAATATTTAAAGCCCAATTTGGAGTATTTCATGTTGTCTTAGTCCTTTGGCTTTGCAGAAAACCTGTTCCTTGTGTGCAGATCCCGAGGGATTTTAATGGCAGCACGGATGGACCAGCTGAACTTTAGTCTGGGTTTCAAGGGCAAACTGCAAAGCCAGTATTTGATGTCCTCATCCTGATAAACAACAAATCATGTCATTTGCCCAGGCTCTGTCCTGGAGACACAAGTTGGGGCTCAGTCTGAAGGATTTCCTCTGTTTGCCCATCTAACCCAGTGAGATTGGACTGCAAGATGAGATGCAATTGGAGCACTTCATTTGCTGGTGCTCGTTACACAAGCTCCAGAGAGGCACAGTGTTACATGGCTAATACCACAGACAGAATTACCACAGCCTTTCAAGATGGATTTGATGTGTCTCACAGAGCCTTGTAAGTGCTGCACTGTATGCCCAGGCTATAAAGAGATGTTTTAATTTAGAAAGGCTACTACTTGCAGTTGTGTCAATATTACTTTAAAAAGTGTTTGGGTGGGGTAGAGGGAGATGTGAGAGCAATTTTGGACCAGATTCTTGGGATCCAGTGTGTCAATATATAAAGTCAAATCTCGAATCAAAGTTTATACACAAAATGGAAAACTAATGTTCTGAAGAAGTTTTTGTGAAACATCTCCTAGCTCTGACAAACTCCCCACCTCATTAGCTGTTACTCTCATTGCTTTCAAATCTGAACACCTTCTGGTAGCTGACATGACTTATGTCTGCCACACACATTTTTTTTTTTTAATTATTTCTCCAGTGGAGCAGTATGTTTTATTTATTTTTTAATGTACATACTGCTGTTGCATGCATTATAAAAATATTAGGCTGCATGGGTCTGCTCTGGGTGTGGGCGACAGTAAGGTTGTGATGCTCTAAAGTTGCATTTATTCACTGGATGCTGGAAAACCTGAGTACAGCAAAAAAAACAAGATGTGTTGAAAAATGAGTATTCACCAGCAACAGTCCCTGTTTTCTAAATAATCTGGATTGGGATGGCTGTGTTCAAAAGATGGATATTCTTAAGTGCTTTCAGAATTCTCTTTTAGCTAAGATATTTTTAAAAATAATTTTCTGGCTAGGATTTCCATGTGGAGTGAAAGGAGCTACATACCAAATTTCACTGTTACATGGGCATGCATTGATGTGCAACTGCTGTGGGCTACTCTGACCATTGCTACCTATCTCTTGGATTATTGCTGAAAAATGTGTCAATTTAAACAATTACATTATTTCCAAAATGTGCCAGCTCATTCCAGCTCAGCTAAACCCAGAGAGCCCTTGGAAAACCAAGGATTTGGGATTTTCAGAGTGTCCATAGCTGCGTGTCCACACCTTGGCCCTGCTTGTGTCTCCTGCTGGGCTAGTGTCACATCAGCCTGGGCTAATGAAGTGTACCACTTTTTAAAAACTGTTTATAGCTCTAGATTTAACATTGAACTGAACTTTCTCATTTCTGAAATATGTTAATGAATCCGATAATAATGAATGTCTAGTCTATGTGCTCCATAATTTAATACCTATTTGGAACTGTATCCAAACACAGAGCCACACTTCTGACCTTGGAGCTACTTTTTGTGCTGATATTATTCCTTTCTTACAGGTCCTGATCAGCCATTATGTACAACCAGCCTGGACATGAATGTTCAGGGGCTGAGTGACTCTCAGGATGTGTTTCAGTGGCTTTCTTAGACACCTGGATTACTCTGAGAGATGTTTCCCCTTCCTTATTTTTCATTTTCTGGCTCTGTCCTCCCCATCCCTTATGACAGAGGCTCATTTTTGGTTTGGTTCTGGTGCACCCTGGGTATTTCCAGAGCACTGAATTTGACTGTGAACCCTTAAGCAAACAAGAGAGCGTTAGGAGGGCAAAGAGGTGGTGTTCAACTGAACCCACCAAAGTTTAAGATTTAATTGCAAGGATATTGTTGGATTGTTGCAACACATTGCTTTTCTGTATTTCCATATGTGATCCTAGCTTGGGGTCATTTGAGAACAGTCCAACTGATGACTTCAGCAAGTATCTTAACTAAATTAGGATCAGGCAGTGACGGAAGAATTCTGGTTGTGGTTGGTCTGTCTTTTGGAAACTAGGGCATAATAGCAGAAACCAGCAACAAATTTTTTGTCATGACTCTATTGGGAAAGGAGAAAAACTTCCACATTGCAGCATCTCCTACCTCAAAGTCAAGGACGTGAAATATCTCAGTCGGCCACCACATCACGAAGGACGATTTATTGCATCTGTTTGAAAACTACTCTGTGTTCTCTGGGGTCTCTGTCCTTCACTAGCAGCACTTCAGACTCAATGATCTAATAGATCTTTTTCCATCTCTAACTTCTGTGGCTTGCCATATGCAGAGATAAACATCTTTCTTTCCAATCAGCTTTGACGGACAGACTTTGAGGCATGGAAACATCATTGTGTGTGTGGGACAGGGGGAGGGGAGCTGAGGCCATTTGCTGAGTGTTATTGTCTCCAGGGCATGGGATTATTGGAAAATGATAAATAGCTGGGCAGGCAAAGGAAATATGAAAACCCTGTCATGGAACAGAGATGCCCAAGATTTCTGTTCATATTGAAGTGACCAAAAGAAATTTACATTGGAAAAACCCTCTTGCCTTCAGGGCTGAATGTTATGAACCTTCAAAGTGATTCTTGAGAAGAAAAGGGGCTGGGAATGAAAGGAGTGGGAGGGATTGCCATGCTGTTTCTACGGAGCAGGGGTCACTGCAGAATAACATTCATCATCTTGTTGGTGCCGTTCTGAGAATGGGAACAAGGTGGGAGAGATAAAAGCCAAGCTGAACTGCAGTCTGGCATTTGTGGCTTGTTCTCCAGTCCCATGGGAGCTGAAAATGGATTAAGTCCAAACTTTTTTCTTCTGGATGTCATTCAAGGATTGTTCAGCTGGCCTGTAGACTGGGTGCCTTTACTGTAATATCTTGTTTTTTCCCCTCAACTTGCTTGGACTTCAAAGTTCCACTCAAATGTATTAGTCACAGGCCTATGTATAATGGCCAAGTCTTCTGCCAGGGTAGGTCATCATGGATCTGTGAGAGTTTATAGCACTTGAATTTTGGGCCTAAGAACTAAGATCCTGGCCATAATTTGTGCCTCAAGAAAGTAAGGACACAGATCAGTCCGTCATTGACATATAATTATTTCCATTTGGGTTTATATCCCATTCTAAAATATCACCAGATTTATTCTCGTTATTTCAATTCCTCCCCCCACCTCACCCATGGATCCAAATCAAAACCCCCTGAAAAACGATTAAACACCTGTGCCTGTGCCTGGGGAGGCTGAAATGTTCGTGAGGGTGAACTGGAACAGTCTCTGCTTCCTCTGGAACCAAGGAAGTGGCCAAGCTGGCCGTGGGAGATGATTCTCTCTGTTCCTTATCCATGTTGTGGGGCAAAGGTGTAAGTCATGGGTGCTTGGTATGCACAATTAACAGCAGAGGAACTTGAAAAATGTGGTGTTTTTCTATGATGCTTGATTTAAAATTTAAAAATAACTTATTTCATTGGCAGGCTTTCTTTGCAATTGGAAAACAGGAAGGCCTATCTTTGATTCGGTTATTGGAAAAAGTAATTGGATTTAAACTGGAGGCTGAATTTTCAGAGTAACTGAGCACCCTTTCATCATATGTTATGTTTCCAAATGGGGAGAAAAAGTTACCACATTTTGACATCTCCTCTCTTTTCACTGCATTTAAAGCTGCCATGAATTGCATTGCATTTTACCTAGGGGGTGATGGAAACTCTGCATCAGCCCCAGCAGCATGGATCCAGCTGCTGTATTTAAGTGCTATGTTTGCTTTTTAACGCCAGTAGCCATTCAAGGCATTGATTCAACATTCCTGAGGCTCTTTAGCTGGGCTGGTACTGCTTTGTGGAGCTCACCAGCTTTTTGTTCTTGGCAAAACTCTCGTTTAAATTATCTCTTTTGGTGGGTCTGTCAGGGAGGGTGGGACATCCTCTTGTATCTCATAATCCCTGTTTAGCTGTTTGGGTGAAGTGATTCTTTGGTGTCTCAGGATGACTGACTGCTGTCATGAAGTTGAGCTGAAGTTGAGTTCATGTGAGAAACATCCAGTACTTCATTTTGGGGCTTCTTAGCAAGCTCCCATTGCAATGGTGGAGAGATGGATTATCCATGCATAGTTTGAGAATCAGTGGCTGCACTCAGTTGTGCTGAGTGATCTCAAGAGCTGGTTTGAACTTTTGTGTGCTCCTAAGGCCCTACAGGTTGCATTCCCATTTTCTCTCTAGAGATTCACACTGTCTTTAAATCACATTTAGTGCCAGTGTTGTCCTATGAAAATCCCTGACCATAATATTCACCCAATGCTTCTTTTGTAGCAACACCTCAAAGGCTGATATGAGAGAAATTTTGCTGCACCAGACACATAAATGCACAGTGGTCCCCAAGGGGGGATCCTTGTGCATTTGGGTGTGCTGAAAGCACAGGCATATTTTTGCTATTTAAAGACCTTTGTAGGTTGTCCCAGAACTGGCACACAGGAGTAATCACCTGAGTCAAGGTGTGTAGCTGGGCAGTGAACAGGATTCAGGCCCTGAGGCAGATCAGACACAGCAGTGTTGAACTATTCACTACACCAAGAAAATCTTCTTCCAAAACTTGCCAAAGTATTTGTGACCTCAGGACAGGGCTTTGATGTCTCTCAGATAATTATTAGATGTGATTCAGCATGGGAAGGAGCAGCAGGGCTGATAGCCATTGCAGCCCACACTTGATCACCAGGCTGCTCTTCCAACAGCACAGTGGATGCTGCCTGGTTGTTTGAAGTTGTTTTTTCATTCCCAGCATATGGCTTGCACTTGAATGGGGAAATGCCTCTCTCCCAGTAGTGTCTCTGGGACAGGGCTCAGTGTCACCAGCCCAGGCCACTGGTTCCTCCAGCCCGTGGCCAGACTAGGTGCTACTTCAGCAGGGAGTTTATATGTTCTTGAAAGGACAGCTGTCAGATAACTTGGTGTTCAGGGAGACTTTTCAGTACAAAGCAGCTTCTGCCTTGCAGCTCTACAGCCTAATGCTGGCATTTGGATGTAATACAAGGCAGTTTTTCTGGGATCTGTGCAGAATCTAGTTTAAACCTGCTCAGAGAGAGCCTTAAAGGGGATTGGGGACCTGTAGATTTTACACTGCAGCACAGAGAACCCTTCTCTTGGGACTGTTTCTTTTCTTCAATACTTCTCAACCAACGTTTTCCATTTGACAAAAGATCTTTGCACTGGCCACATATTTAAACCAAACAAACAAAACCCACAGTTTTTTCTCTCTCTATAATTTCTGACCTGAGATGACACAAGCTGTGACTAGATCAGGCTACTCTGCACACTGCATGCACATTAAAGCCACAGTTTTCCTGAAGACACTGCCAGCAGGATGAGCCCATTCCATCAGGCTTGCTGTGGGCTCTGGCAGCCTGGCACCCTGTGGGATGCCCCGTGCTGGCCCTGGGCAGTGCAGCAGCACAGGGCACCTCTGGATGGCTGAGTGTGGTGTTCATCCTGCTGCTGGAGGCTTTGCAGGACAAACCTTTTGCTGTTTGCCTGCTGCACCCTGCTTGTTCTTTCAGGACAGCCTCCTGGGTGGCTGTGGGTGCCCAGACAGTGCTCCCGGTGTCCTGTGAGGGTAAATCCTAGAGATCTGATGCAAACAGCAGCAGAAACGACAGGGGCTGGACCAGTTGGGTCACAGCTGCCAACTCATCTGCTTCTGATGTTGCACAACAACACGTCTCACTTTGCATATGACCAGAATAATTTACGATGTTTTCCCTACCTTTATTTTTCCCCCTTGTCCATAATCCTTTAATACATTTACCCCCAGCTGAACTGTCTCTCAGCCCTGGATCCTGGTTGTCCTGGGACATGGAGGCACGCAAGCATTTTCGTATCAGATTAAAAACTCACTGACCACAAGAACTTGGAAACTCTACCTCTTGGTTGTCTTTTCTCTTTTAGACTGTGCAGAAACTTTATCAGTGTTTCAGTTATTAATAGATTGTTTTGCTTTTCTCAATATTTTAGGCCTCGTGTGACCCTACTAATAATTTACAAGAATTTTTGTATGTCTGTGCTTTAATTCCACTGGCTTCTGTGTCAGCTGATGAGCTTTGATTGGTTGGGTTTACTAATATGTAACCAAACAGAGACAGCAACTCAGTGTGGTTTACACAGATATGTAGTTTCTTTCTAGGCATATGATTCATCGTCTGTGAGAGAGACTGCAGCTGGACAGCAGAAATTTTGCAGGAGCAGAGACAAAGCAAGCCCTCTTTTCATGTAGCCTCCTTGATACAGCTTCATATCTTCCAGCCTTTTCAGAAGTTTTCAGAATATTAATAATAGTAGCTTGACAGGATCACAAAAGAAAAGCTGTGAAAACCCTAGAATGTTTGGAAAAAAAAGAAAAATTCACGTTGACCGTGAGTTGGCTGAAGAATCTTTTCTCAAGATGTCTCATAACTTGGATGTAAACTTGTCTATGAGCCTACATTTGATAATTGTAAGCAGTGGCCAGCCTTTTAATAGTTATAATGTAAACCATGCAGCAGTAACTGATGAAATACACACATGCATTCAATTCGATGCCTAAAAATGTAGGAGAAAATACAGACCTTTTGCAACTCCTATTTTTCTAATGGAAATCCAACTGCTTGCTGTCAGTTTGCCTTAGGAAGCCTGACTTTGGGTAGGGAAGTGGAATCTTTTGCCATTCGACTGCATATCGGTGCAGCAGTTCTGAATTAAAATCCCAGTTCTCAGATCCAGTGATAATACAATATTGCGTGTGGAAAAAGAACACTTCTCTAGGAATTAAAGAGGGATTATTTTAAACAAGTATGTGTGTGGGTGTGCACACATGAAAATGTGCATATAGACACCATAGAAAAATATTTTGAGACCTTCAGCAATTTTTTATTTTTTTTTTTTAAACTGGAAATGAGACGTAACTTAAATAGTAAGGATAATTAACCATAGGAGCAGTTTACCAAGGGAAGTGATAAATCCATCATCACTTGGATTCTAACTTCAGATCCAGTTTTTTAGGAAAAGCCTGTGGGTCAGTCTCAAGGTGTTGCCCAAAACCATATTTACTTATGCAGAAGAGAAGCACAGTTTTCCTCCACCAGAGGTGGGATTGTTTAACCTGTGTTATGTTGGTGGTTGCAGAAAGTGTTCATAGTGCTCCTCTGGTATGATTTTCTCCCACCTCCTATTTTAAAGAGCTTGTTTTGTTGGCATAATGGGAAAAAAACCTCAAAGAAACACTGATTTGTGTGTACATTCTATGCTGGCACCTACATGTTTTGCCTTTGGACTTGCCATCCTGGTTTTGCATATTGATGTCTGCAGTGGGCAAAACTTGGTGTTTCAGAGGAGAGCAAAAGCCTGCAGTGGAGGGAATTACTTAGGAGATTTACCTGTGTCAGTAAATCTGGGATGAGAGGGCCCCTCCAGTGACAACCTGGTGTGTGGTGAAATGCAGCCAACTTTAGTTACTACTGACATCCCTCTCATCGCTGGTCAGCAAATTAGCTCCTCGTTCTGGCAGTCCAGCTACAATATTTAGATCTGTGTGGTCATGAATGCAAGGGCTTGGTTACACATGGTGTGAAGACATCTTTTTGTTGTGTTTCATTTCCTCACTGTGACCTTTCAGTCTGGGCCCTTGTGCACCATTTCTGACATCATCTTGTAAGCTCCAGTCAACATCCTGCACGGTTTTCTGTGTCCCAGTTGAAGTAAACACAAGAAATTTCCTGTCAAATTTCAGCCATTCTTGCAAAACTCCAACGCTACGCCTGACCTTCCACAGTGGGCTGCAAAACTCAATATCTGCTAAAATCTGTTTAGTAGTGTTGGAGAGTGGGTGAGGAACCACCCTGAAGATGTCTGAGCTTCCCTAGGCAAGGCTGGGTTCATGGTTTTTGTAAAAATACTTCAGCCTGGTGGCATCTCTATCCGTCCATCTGTGAGCCTGAATTTGGGGGTCTCTGGTGAAATGGACCTTGGGCCTTTTTTAGTGTTGGCCATTTTTGGTTTAGCATGTTTTACTTGAGGTAAAAACATTGAGTTTGTGAGGCAGATAGAGGATGTTTTAGGATTTGTAAGGGGAAGGCATATGGAATAATTTTGCTGGCTACAGTGTTTCATATTGAGGAATTTGGGGGTTTTTTTGTTGTTTTCTTTTACTGTGTTTTCAGATTTGCAAGTATATGATCAGGGAAAGCCTGTTTTGGCTGCCAAGGAGGATAAATTAATAAATACTGGAGATGTGGGATTGCGTTGACTACCATAAAAGACAACAGGACAAATGTTGGTGCTTTCGAGTCACTCTCTTTCCCAGGTTCAGTTTATCCCCCAGTACCTTGACATTTCTGCTTAATCCAGCTCTGTTCCTTTGCCTGGATTGCTCCTTCATTTGGGCCAAGAGTATTCCTTAGGACTGATCATTTATTTCAAGGCTATAATTAAGGTCTTGTATATGTTCAAACAGATCACAGACAACAGGGGCAAGAGATGTCATCCATCATAATTTCCACAACCTAAAGATATTTTTTTTGGTTATTCCATAAATTCTTTCTCATTATTTTGTGACTTGGCAGAAATATCCTTGTAAAAGTAGGCCACCATGTCCTTTCCTACATTCATTACAAGTGGGCTACTAGGAAAGCCCCAGACTAGCAAGGCCTCTATTTTTGGTTTCCTTTTGCAGTATGAGGACAAAGTTTCCTTCAGATACAGCTCTATCCAGGGAACTCATCCCATGGACTACAGCATATAATTTGAGTTTAAAAGAGAGAAAAAAGTTCAGCTGCAATCTCCAGTGCCTCTTCCCTGTGTGTGTCTCTGCAGGTCCGTGGAGCATCGCAGGCACCGGGAGCAGCCACTCTGCAGTTAAGGCTGCAAAACATCTTCCATTAGATACTGTTTTAGGTGCTTTAGGGTCTTTGGAAAAAATACCTACTAGGCTGGGGTTTTTGTGTTTTTTGTTTTTTTGTGACTGTCAAAAATTAGGGTCTCTCCAAAACGTTGGGCAAAGCCGATCCAGCAACTTCTCTTGCATTACGTGAGAGTAAAAAACCCTCTGAAAAACCAGGCTGTAGTAGGGAAAAAACCCACACACACAAAATCCAATACTTTCCAAGTGGCAAAATAAATATTTCTAACAACTACAAAGTATTTCAAACCCGAGCTCTGAATCTCTGCACAACTCAAGTTCTCATTGAGCAGTGCAACATTTACTTTTGAAAAAAAGGTTGGGATTTTCTCTAATTTCTTATAAGAAATGAATATATTGATGGCATCTGTATTGAAGTTATGCCCCATTTATACCCTTAATGATATCTCATCGTGTAGTTTGTGCTACTTAGGGGATTATTTCTTCCAAGTTGATGCTGGAAGATATTTCATAAGGAGTTGCTAATCACAGATCTTCCTTTCCCATTAACTTTGTAATATTTTTCATTATGCTCTTGTTATGAAGCTTTACTTTTGAAAGGGAAAAGTATTTCTTTTGTGAAGAGACTTCTCATAACAGGAGCAGGTTTTGCACTGTCAATTCAGTTTTTCAGGATGCTGTCTCCAAATTCACAATTGCATCAACAAAGTGAATTTTATGGCCTGCAACAATGAAAAGGTGTCAGAGAGAGGGCAGAAATCTTCCAGAGCTGCTTCTGCTCTGGAAGATTTTAATAAGCATTGGAGGTTCTTTAGTGGTGTAAATTCTGAGGAAGCTGCTAGTAACAAGTAGGAATAAATACTGTTTTTTAAATGTGAATGGTCTTAAAAATAATTTTATTACTGAAGTCAGGCTGGAAGAAAGAGAGTTAACTAAATATTATCAAATTTAATATACGTTATTTTATTCTACATTTTAGTACCATTTTGAAGCCCTAGTGTAGTGTAACATTGCAGGTATGGCAGGCAAGAACACAATCTACAGACCAGCAACTTCTAGAGGGGCAGCGGGTGGCCAGGGCTCTATGGAATAAAAATTCACCCTGGGAATCTAGAGAGAATGATACCTGGACATCCAGCACCCCAGAAGGTTGTCCATCCCCAACCTTTTATTCAGATTTTGTGTGTCTTTGCTGGAATTGAGTGGAATTGAATCATTCGTTAAGCCCAAAATAAAAACATCCCTTGCTCTGGAAAAGAGTTAAGTTTGTGAGTAAGGTTTTGGAAACATGATTACAAAAGAAAAAAACAAAGTTTTTGAGGATCAGACTGAAAATGCCTGATGTTAGCTCTGATCCCTGCTGGAGCTTCAGGAATTCTGGATTATTCTGAGCTGCTCCAGAGAGGGGTGGTTCAGGAGCTGTGTCTCAGACACACTCACATGGAGTGTGTGCCCTGATGTGATCTCCCCTCGTGGCTCCAGTGGGTGCAAATCAGTCTAGAGAACAGTGTGGTGACTCTCCTTTTTCCTCTACTCTCCCTAATTATTTTTTTTTTTTTTGGTGGAATTTAGGACTAAGCAGAACCACTCATATGTTCCCTGTTGCATAAATGCAAATACAGCCCTGGTTATGTGTGCCAGGAGCCACAATGCACATTGACTTCATACCCTGATCCCTTGCATGCAGCTCCCTCTGCTTCCTGGTGGATCACTGGATGTCTGTCTTGGTCTGCCTCCCACGCAGGGTGGCTTATGTTGAGGCATTTTCATGGCTTTGTTGCAATTAAATGTTATTGTATCAGTAAAAGATATTATTTTATAGCACCTTTGACAATGTCTGAATTTGAGGTTATAGCTGGGTTTCCATAAAGACCACGTGATGCAGTAATCTGGAAGGTGGATTTGGTTCTTGAACAATCTTTCTTCCTCACTTTGACAATGTAGTAACTGGAGCCCCAAATGTAGTGGCTTCACATACTCTAGAATGAATGGTTCTCTCTTGATCCTAAGAAATTAGTCTTTTCCTAGCTCCAGAACAAAACAAAGGGAAAACAGGCAGAACCAGTAGTTCAGAAAACTGAGCAGATTTTGGGTAAAGCCAGCAGAACCCTTGTGGACAGGGGCAGTCTGAGTCCTGCAGTAGGAGTAAGCTGGGAAAAAATGAATGCAGAAAGTTACCAGTGATGGAGAAAACAGACCTCTGTTCTGAAAAGAACTGGTGCTTTGTAAGATATCCCCCCAAAGGCATCAGTTGGGAGTGTTTTTATAACCTCTGGGGGCTGAGAGGGAATGAAAGAGGCTGCTCACCTGTTGGGTTGTTTTAAAGCAAGTGGCTTGATCTCCTGCTGGCTGTGCACAGGCTGGAGAGAACTCAACAGCTTCCAGCTTCTGCAGGTAATCGGTCCTGTGGTGCTGTACCTGCATTACAGCCTTGTCACTCAAACCAGTCACACTGCTGTGCCAGAGGAGAGTCTCTAAGGTGCCTAAACCTGCTTACAGCTACCTGCTAAAGAAGTGAATTTGCTCCCATTGGAGAGAGAGAAGCTCTCGGGAGCAGAGCTGTCCCTAACCCGAATCCACCAGGCACTGACTGGGCACGGCCACCGAACCCAAGCAGGGGTGACCCCGGTGTGCCGAGGGATAAAGATCTTCTTGTTCCACCAGAATGCACAAATAGCACTGGGGGCTGGTTAGAAAGGCACTGCGTTCATTCTGAGCGAGGGTGTGTGTTTGGAAATGGCTTTTCTCGGGTGTACCAGCGGAGAGGGTGACCCCATCCCTGTCCCCCACGCCTCACAGCAGCAGGCTCTGGAGGAGCTGGCCCTGAGGACATTCCGTGGCCAGCCCGGCTGCCTCTGGGCTTGCTCAGCCCCGGCTGTCCCCGGCAGGATGGCAGCACTGGGCAGCAGCAGGGCAGACACAGAGGTGTCCTGGGCAGCTGGAAGGACAGCATTGACCAGTGACCCACCAGCAGCTCCCTCTGCATGATCTGCTCTGAAACACGGGGCAGACAGCAGGGCAGGCTCTTGGATGGGCTCTGGCTCTGCTGGTGGCTGTATAAATTATTACAGGTTATAAGCAGGGCCAGCTTGTTTGTAGAGAAGCAGGAGCCAACCCACAGAAGAGATGCTTTTGAGTTTTGGACGCTGAACAAAGTTTCAATCTCCAGTAGGGCCTGCATTTTTTCTTTTCCCAGCCCTCCTCTAAACACTTTCCTTTATTTATTTATTTTTCTTTTCATTTACTTCTGTCTTCTTTTACATTCTTAGATCTCCAATAGCTCAAACATGACTGGGCTTTGGTCCAGGCTCCTGGCATGCAATGCCAGCCTTTGCTGGTCTTGAGCTGACTGCAGCTGCCCATGGCTGCTCCTCTGAACAGCCAATACTGAGGAGAAGCCAGGCTTTTCCAAACCAGAGGGTGAAATCCCTGGTACAGGAGCTGTGCACATAAGAGGCCAGTTTGGGTTTAAAAATAACAACAAAAAGACTAGAGGTGGTTGTTTTTTTTCTCATTAAGATTTAGTCTGAAAACTTATTCTGTATGAGTAAGTAAGTTAATAAAATAGATTGTAGAAAAAAGTAGTAAATTCAGATATTGAGTTGTGATTAACACTGATTTCTAAGCTTTTTTGTTAAAAAAGCACAATCAAAAATCTTTGCTTTCAACAGTGTTTTGACTGAAGATGTGCTGTCTGTGGTGTACAGTGTGACTAAGAGCTTGCAGTCCAATCTGAAAAAAAAAAAAAAAGAGAGATTTTGGACAGAGATACACCCACAAGAAAGGAACAACTATTGCCATTATCTTACTTTAAAATAGGTGGGCAAATTAATTAACTGGTCTGGTATCATTTGGGAGGTCTGTAGCATATTGAAAATAGAAAACAAAAATTATGATTCCCAGCGAAGTTCTTCAGCCATTAAACCATCCTTTGCTCTCCCATTCCTTCTGTACCCCTCATTAGTGTAGCTCCAAGTGTCTTCCTACAGTGCTTGGAGAAATATGACTACTGTGTCATGGGTTTATTAATTTTGTCCTTAGTTTAAAGGCTCCATGCCTGGCTGAATTCCCTACTGTTCAGAAAGCCTCTTTGGAGGCTTTTTGTTCCTTTTCTTGGTTTTAAATGTTTGTGTCACTCTGTGCTGGTATTTGAGAAGGAAGGTGGAAAGGTGCTGAAATAGAACTGAAGGCAGTAAGGTCTGTGGTGGTCCCCAGTTCCTGGTACAATTTGTTATACATTTCAGCCTTCATTTCAAATATTTAGATTTTTTCAAAGGCATTGAGCACCTCTGAGGTGAGCACAGAGACAGAGATTGATTAGATCTTCTACTGAAAGTCACTGAAGCTAGAGGGGACATTTTTGACACCCTGGCAGTCTGTGTCACTGCTGGGAGACCCTGTAAAAATGTGCTGCAGGTCTGAGGAAGGAGACTTTCCTACTCTGAAGTTTCTACCAGCATTGGTGCTGCAGCTCAGGTTTAGAAACTCTCACTCTCTACTACAACACTGATTTAACAAATCACTGGTACTTGAGGTTCAAAGAAATGTTCTACCTTTTTTCTTATTCTCTTTCATCTGTTTTTGCCCGTTGCCAACATTAATCTTGCCTGAGCTTTGCATGGCGTGGCTTTGCACTCATAAAAAGTTGTACTTCCATTTTTGCCTCTCCAGTCTGCTTTGAGAAATAACAGGAACAAGGCCTGTGACTCCAAGGGGTGGGTGTATACACAGGGTAAGACAAGGAGCTGCATGTCTCAGTAAGGAAATTGCAGATGTAAAATGGCATCCACAAAAATGTTGGCTACATATGAAAATAAGTTTTAATGGTTTAGTGGGTATTAAGTTTTAACAGGTTTATTTTAGTCACCTTAAAACTCTGTGTATTTGTCCAGTAAAATGGAAAATTTTGGTGACCCTCTCTGAAAGTTCATCTTTTGCTTTAGTTTCCTCAAGCAATGCCAGGAGTTCCTTTCGGTTTCATAAAATTCCAGAATGGTTTAGGTGGGAATGGACCTTAAAGCTCGTCCAGCCGTGGGCAGGGACACCTTCCACTGTCCCAGGGGGCTCCAAGCCCTGTCCAGCCTGGCCTTGGACACTGCCAGGGATCCAGGGGCAGCCACAGCTTTCTGGAAAACCTCTGCCAATGCACTGCAGGGCAGGGGGAGCCTGGCATGGCTGGATGTTGGCAGGAGAGCTGGCCTGGTCAGTTAAATTAAATTTTATATAATGTTTGTCCTGTACTCTAAAGATGTGGCTTACAAATCAAAAATTTACTTAAAAAAATATTAGAAAGTACACCCTTTAGTTGCAAACATCACAGATTGTGTTAATAAGAAGTTAATACTTAAAATAGTAATAGCTCTTACTCGACAATAGCAAGTCAAAATTAGTGACAATTAAATACTTTCAAAGGAATCAGTGTGTTCAAATCAGAAGTTCCTAACTCCCATTTCATAAATAGCTCCTGCTGTAGACACTGAGCAGAGAGAGCTGATTTGAAACAGATCTATGGTGGAGCTGCAGTCCATCCGTGGAGACTTTTAAGTCCATATGGCAAGACTGCCTAAGGAGTCACATACTTTGTGGAAAGATCATGCAATTAATCAAAAAAAGTAGTAGTGTTTTCAGTTAATCTAAATTAATGTAGTATTTTTTAGGTGAAAAGAGTGTCTCCACTTCAAAGAACAGGAAAAAATCTTCATGATTTCCTGTTTATTCTTCTTGTGTGTGTGGCTGTCACAATCCATATATTTTTAACTATTTTACTGAATAAAATCTGTTACTTCTTAGTGACAGAGAAAATTGCATGATTTAAAAATAACAACATGATGCATCTTTAATATGGTTTTCCTCTGTCAGATATACAGCACTCCACAAAGACACAAGGATCTATCCAGCTTTCATTATCCTCACTAAGTGGAGGGAAGTTAATTTCTTTTTCCTGTAAGAATTTAAAAAAATTATTATTCTGTATGGCTGGATTAAAATCTGTAGTGTCAGTGGGCTTTGAATTCATTAGTTTTATGTATTATCCAGTCTATATTTGAGACTTATTTAAACACAGAAGTTTTGTGGGCACTATTGGTTAAGAAGATGGATGAAGTAGGAGCTGGATGTCAAATCAACACTTGTGCAGCAGAAGTGCTCCTGCAGATCAAAGTGCAAAGTCAAAGTCCTTTTCAACAGAATTTGGGGGAAGGGAGAGAAAAATGCTAAATATGAGCCCCCCTGGCTTAGCTCTTTGAACGAGGCTGCTCTGAGGTGTCAGGCAGGTCTGTGCTCCTGTGGGAATCCAGAGGGGACTTCAGGATGGACTCTGAAAAATGTCCCCTGGTTACTAAAGACACCAGATAGATAAAAAGGGCTATAAAAAAATGCCACGGGAGGAGGTGGTTGCTGTGTGATGGGAGGAAGGGTTTGGGCAGAGTTCTCTGCTGAGGATGCCTGTGGTGGGAGCCAGAGGGCCAGCAGAGGATGCTTGCTGACCTGCCACCCGTGCAGTGCTCAAATGTGTTCCAATGAATAATCAAAAAAGTATTTTGGCTTGCTTTATTTTTGCAGGTTTTCCAGTGGAAATGGTTTGCTTAGGTTTCAAACTTAAAAAAAAAAAAAAAATTCTATGCATTGGAAAAATGTATTTGCCAAACACTGGGCACATTGATCTTTTCCCAAAGCCCTTCTTCCATGGAAAATGGATTGAAGAAAGGTGATGATGATGCCTTTTCTTTTCTTTCTTTTTTTTTTTTTTTTTTGTTGTTGTATTTAGAAATCGCAAAGAAAGAAAAATACCTGTTATTAAGAAACTGAGACTCAGAGATCTGAGGCCACTTTCCAGCTCTTCTCTCATGATCTTAATTAAATTGCTCAGTCTGTCCAAGGCTGAGTTCCCTGCCTTAACTACAGCCATGCTTCTTTTTCTTTGCCTTTCACTTTATCAGGGAGAAAGTGTCTTGTGTTCATAGAGCTCTGTTGGAGCCTTTAGCTGCTGTTGTGATATGGATATAAAGAGCTGCCACCCTCAGTGCTGTGGGGTGGCTGGGATGAGGTTTGGGATGGCTGCCTGAGGTCCTGCACAGCCTGAGGATGCAGTGGTGCCATCCATGGGAGAGAACAGGCAGGCTTAAAGACAGACTTTGCTCTGACACAGCTCTGTGTGCTCTCTCTGCCATGGCACCCTCCACTGCAGCCAATTCACCTCTCTCCACATCTTATACAATCAGGACTTGGGCAGGGCAATTAAACGGGATTTCTTAAATGGCAGCAAAAGAATGTTAATTGATGTGTGAAATATAATTATCCTCCTGGGCTCCTTGGCTTTCTTTTGTTCGTGACTGCTTTTGATTAAACAGCTCTACTTTCTGGGCCTATTGTATCCATTCACCCACTCCTTTCTTCCTAGAAGCAGGCGATGTCTAAAAAAGGCTGTCTACTTGTGCATCCCAAATATTTCCCAAGGCAGGGAAAAAAAAAAAGGGGAGGGGAAGTGAAGGCAAAAATCAGTCATCCTGCTTGGTATGTGGGTCCTTTGCTGAATGCTGTTTTTGGGTTGGAGCCCTGCATCTGGACTCCAGCTCATGCCAGCTGAAAAGGAAACTTCTATTTTGTTTGCTTAAAAGGCAGCAAGTCAACGTTTAAAAAGGCAACCTGAGGGGATTTTTCAGGGGCTTGACCTGATTGATCTGGAAAATAAGTTAAATGAGGTGTGGCCAAGAACTTCTTAAAGCAATCAAGCAAATACTTTCTTACCAAGATGGTCAGGAAGCAGGAGGGTGGGATACTATATGTTCTGCTAAGCATTGCCTCTAAATCATTTTCTGTATTTTTGTCCTGGTGGTATCATAATGCCCTCCATATGCCTGATTATAGCCATCAGAACAGGCAGGGAGTTGGATTTTTGTAGAGAATGTTTCTTCTGTGTGGATAAATGGCATCGTGAGAATGGGAAGAAACCAGAACTAAACCTCCCTAATGGTTTTCTCCATCCTGAGTCTCTGGACTAGTGTTTTTTTAAAAAAACTTTGAGGAATATTAGGATAACAGTTAAATAAATTTCCTTTTTCTTCCCCAGAATCAACAAAATTGGATTAATTTCAGCGTCAGGGTAGATATATTAAAGATTTTTACTATTGCTTTAGTCTTGAAGTTGTGTATCCAGATACACATATGTACATGTATATGTACACAGACATATTTTTGTGTTAAAAGTCTGCTCTAGAGGTGTTGCAGGTTTGCCTTTGTGGATACAAAGCCATGTATGTCCATTGATGTCCATCCCCAGAAGTTCTGCTGAGCAAGGCAAGGTCGTGGCATTCCCAGATAAAGTGGGAAGGGCAGGAGGTGACAAGCTAAAGCCCCCTGTGGCCAGCTGGAGTTCAGGGTGCCACGGAGGCCTGACTTTCCCCAGGGCAGCTGAGGGTGCCTGGCTGTGCTGGGGAGGGGGAACAGGCACTTTGGGGTGTCTCTGGTTACCCTGGTCCTGCAATCACACCAAGCTTTGCTCAAATCCATGTGACATGGAAGTCAGGGGCTTTCTTTCCAGCAAGGAGGGCATGTTTGCACATTCCAGAGTATCCCAGATTCCCAGAAAATACTTGTTACTTCTCATGTGGGGCCACCAACCCTTGTGAAACTCTCAATTCCTTATATTTTTAAAGTGCTTGTATTTTTTGGACTGAGAACACCCATTGGGAACAGTTTGAATACGTACAGGACGAAAACATCCTTTCTTTTGCAGCTTGAAACCTTCTATTTCATTGGATAATCCAGTTCTTCCTGGATTAGAACCATGGAATGAGTGTTTCCTAATAACTGTCCAATACAATTGATGGAGTTGTAGTTATTACTGATCTCTCTTTTTGCTGACCTCTATTGTAATCCTTCCTTAGTCATCCCTCTGTTCTAGGAGTCTGTTTAGTCTGTCCAGTCCTTCCTGGATATCTCTGTGCCTATTTCTTTGTCTGATGCACTTTTTGCAATTCTGCTGAGGCAACCAGAACTGCGTTGATACTCAAGATACAGGAGCCAATGGTCATAAAAGGAAGTGTTTTTTCTCTCTTAATTTCCAACTTTCCCCTTGCTTTTCATCTGAAGCTAAGCATTGGTTAGATTTTGACAAAAATACCATGAATTCTCTGAGACGTGGTAGTTAGTTCTAAGTTGATCCTCTTTTAACTTAGGTTCAGATTCTGTTTTTCTTTTTGTGTGTGGTTTTGTCAGTGGAGATACCTGGTCCTAATACAGACAGTGGTGTGGTTGTTAAAGTGATCTTTTCATAATATTGGTCAGAATAGAGCAGCTATCAGACAAATTCGAGTTCCACAATGGAGTACTCTGAAAATCAAAGATTGAAGCTGCATTTTTAATTTCCAGAAGGAACTTGAAACCAAGTTCAGTACATTAAAAATGTACGGAGGACTGGTTTACTCTAACATCCCATCTCATTTCTTATATTTCCATTAAAACATTTTGAATTTTTGCCCCTGAATGACATGAAAACATGTTTTGAAATGTTATGAATGTCTGGCAAATGATTTGGTTTTGGATTTTTGCCCACCAATATTCCTGCATGGCCCACGCACTTCTGCAAAACACGTTCTTGGTCTTTTAAGGCATGAAAATAATACAGCAATGGGTGAATGATGACTTTTAGTTAAAGAAAATAAAAAATGAATCAATTTGAAATACTAAAAGGTCAGGAGGCAACTGAAGAACAGTGAGGGAAAAGATGAAAACTGGTTCTAGGAGGAGCCGAGAATGCCAGAGGGAAGCAGCAGCTTAGGGTTATGCTCCAGCCATGGGTTTAAGGTGTGACTGCACATCTTCCTGCGTTTCCAAAGGATGTTGCCATGTGACCTGCCCATCCAAAAGTGCCAGGGATCCGGCAGGAAACTGCAGATGCTCTGCTTCTCTACAAAATATAGGCTAACAAATGGAGAGAAGTCCCCAAACTGCATTTTAGTGTCAGCTGAGACATTTTTCCCAGAGCCTGGAATGCCGAATGCAGACCCAGAAACTTGGGGTGTGCACAAATCTCTTGTACAGCAGTTTGGGGGTGGGCGTTTGGCTTTTTTTTTCTGGCACAGAAAGAGGGGAATGGAGAAAGCCTCACTTAGAGGAGCTGCCACCAGATCCCCTGATAGCGCAGCTCTTGTTCTAGCTCATTTAGCGCCGCAGCCCTCCATAAACCAGAGGGAGTACAGCGAGCCTAATGGAGCGTGAGGAGCAAGGCGGGGAGTGCCCGGCGGGGCAGATTTACAGCTACCTGATGGGCCTCAGCGAGCAGCATCCTCCTCCCCTGCATCCTCCTCCCCTGCCAGCCCGCCCCGCCTGCTCTGCCTCTCTGTCACACACACACAGGCTCTTGAGGATGCTCGTTGAATCTTTTGTTTTCCCTCATTAAAAGTGCCAAGATGCATGTCAAATGCCTGGAGCAGTCTCCTGCTTTATAGTTTTAGTAGTAGTGTTATGACTTATCTAATTTATTTTTTCCTCCTTGTGGGTGCGTCTCACTATTTCCACTGCCAATGTTTACATCGAGCAAAGATAATCTCTTTGTATGTTTGTCTACATACATATTTTTATTTTTGGAAGGGATCTTAAAAAGGCCTGAATATTTGCCTCAGCCCTCTTTTTCAGATAGGTAAAGAATTCTAGAAAGGGCAGAACCAGCCCCCATTCTGAACACCACGCTGTTTTCTTAATGATTGCAGTTCTGTAGGATCCCAGCATCATCTCTGTTTGCTTTCAAATTTACACAGCTGTATACTGCAGGTATAAATTAGTTTAATAGACACTGAGGTGTGTATAATGTCGGTGAAGTTGGCACCATTCTTCAGAAAGGAATATTTATTGACTTTGGGCTTTCTTGTACTAGAGATGATCAATTTTTAAATCATGCTCATTAATTTTTTTCTTACATAATTGGACTAGAATTAAAAATCCTCTACAGCACTGTGTCCATAGACTAGATAGCAGTTGGTGGAGTATTGAATCATCATCATGTCTTTTAGAAAACTGCTGTATAACATCAGTGAGGATCCACCAAACATGAACTCAGCCAGCTGGAACCCCATGTTCTCATCACCTCTGTGTCAGGCTTGAATGTCCAACATGGGAGCAAACAGGCTGACTTTGCTGCTCTGAGCCTTCCTCTGAAACCTCACCTGTGTGTCCCTGCTGTGACAGCAGTGCTGACTTCCCTCTTGCCCCTTGGTCACACCCTATTGCTGTCAGGGTGAGCCACCTCCTCAGCAGCATCCCCAGCCAGTACCTGCCCGTGCAGATTCCTTATGTCCCATGAGAGGAATATCTCATGTCTGGGAACTCTCCTCTCACCACCTTAACATTTTATATTCCTCTCAGAAAGACATCCTGGGCCACTGCAGGAAAATCGCTTGGTATAGTAAGAAATGCACTGTGCTGGATTTCCTCCTGTGCAGCAAAGGCAAATTGGTGCAGTCACTTGCATTTCCTTTCGAGCAGCTCTAGCTGCTTTGGCACTAATTGTCAGTGCCAGACGAAAACTTCAGCAAGGAAATCTAGACTGAGCATTGCCGTGGGGCCAGGACCTTGGTTTTGTGACTCATCCATTTAGAGAAACACCCACCTAAAAAGACTAATTCTGAGATGGCCCCATGTAAATGACACGAGAGAGACTCTCAGCCAAAACACAAATCCTGTTTCCACTTGTTGTAGGAACAAGGGAAGTGGATCTGCCCCCAACCACACTGTGAAACTGGGGCAGGACGTTGCAGTATCCTTTTTCCTCTACGTTTGCCTTTGCTCCTACGCTTGCCCTTCCTTTAGGACCCTTCTAACCTTTCAAATGGGAAAGGCAAGTGGCTTCCTGTCCCTCATGTTTATGGAGTGAAGTGGTGCGGGCTGGCTTTGAGGGAGGCTGTAGATTTCCTGGCACTCGTTCAGCCCTCCTGGCCCTGCCTTCTGTGCAAACAATTCTCCCGGCCCCACCTCTCCGAGCCGCTGCTGCTGCTGTGTCTTACAGGAGGCACTGGGGGAAGCTTTTATAACCTGCCAAACTGGCCATTTACCACAGCATGAGTTCATTTATTTCCTCGAAACCTGGAGAACTGGCTTTCTCTCTTTTGCACAGGTAATGTCTTAGATGCTGAAACACAAAGCAGGCTATACCTGACCGGAGGGTATTTGCTGTCACGATGAATAAATTGGGACCCTCTTATCATCTTGGCTGCTGGTAGTAAGTTTTTGTCCTAATTTTGCTTGCTCCAGATAAGTCTGAATACTTTGCAGCAGAAATGAAGGGACTGAGATGTGTCTTGCTAGCACTGCTCTTAACCTGACAATCTGTTGGTTTGTTATGGGGTTGAAATCCCGTGGGAACGACTCTCTGTCTCACAGCAGAACTGACACACAATCCGATGCAGCTGATTTGCTGTGGACAGTCTTCAAATGTTGAAATCTCAGACTTTCTAAGTACAGGGCTCCTATGCATGGGCACACTTCCTGCTAATCTTGAGGCATAAACACTCAGTGGCTCCAGACGCTTGAAGAAATAAACAGACTGACTCAGTATTAATATTTCATCACAACACACTAAAGTTAAACCTCACTGATCCAGAGTGACCTGCAACCACTCAAGAAAATGTTTCTTTCCTGTTTTCTTTCTTCTTTTTTTTTTTTTTTTAATAATTTAACTTTTTATGGGGAGAAAATAAAAGGAAATGGTGTCCTGCATGGCAGACTTAACGTGGATAAGCAGAGCTGTTTCAGCTGGAGCAAAGCTGCTCATGTGCAGAGATGTTGCTTTGGAGAGGTTTGTAAGTTCAAGGAGGGCAATTTAACAGCTTTGCTTGTTGTCTCTGCTGTGGAGGGTGAACCAGACATATTTAGTGTTACGGACTATCAGAGACACAATCACTGCATGCTTAAAACAGCAGCTCCTGTAAATAGGACCTGTAAGTGGCTGCTGGACCACAGCACAGCCTTGAAAACATGCTTCACATTGCTGCCATCAGAAACCCCCCGGTCTAGTCTGGGGCAGGTGACCTTATTGCTGCAGTGTCCTGTGAGCTAAAGAGGGTTTTTACTGAGAATGTTCTCTGCAGGTGATGCGCAAGCAGTTTCCAAGGAGCATGGTTGGAACTGGACGTTAACACCTGCTCTTAGACACACTGCAGATGTGCTTTGTGTTGAAGGCACATGATCATCAGATCAGAACTTGCCACGAGGTCAGTAGGAAATCTCTCCTGAGCCTGTTCTGCAGAAGGGTTGGGCTCACATCCCATGCTGGGAAGTACAGTGAACAGGGTCCTCTGGCAGCCAGGCAGGGTTAGGAGACTGAAAACTGATCTTAGACACTCACTTCAGAGTTTCTAGGCAGTTGTTGATACACTTTCTAAAGCTCAGGACTAAAAATTGTCATATTTTCATTTTTTCCATTAATTAAGCTGGCAGTATGTGACCTGAAACTACTCAAGGTGAGCCAGTGTGTGGGTTCAACCTTATATGTGAGGACTTCACACCCACCTTTTTCTGTATCTCTCATGGGATTAAGAAGTTTAATTCATCTAATAGTCGATTCTGCCCACATTGTTGTTTTGAGTTGCCAAGTATGTTAAATCAAGTCCTAAAGAATAATTTAAATTGCCTTGCTTTGCAATTTAAGTTATTTTCACTTGTTCTTAATGAGGGATAAGCTCTCTGTGATCTGCACATGAAGGGAGTTGTAGGTGTCCATCTCTGAGCAACAGAAACAAGGGATGAGCAGGATAAATGATTCCTTTAGAGCAGAGTTAGTGGCAGGCAGCCCCAAGGACCACACGAGGCAGTGGAGAGCATCAGGAAAAATTGTACAGGGACGCATTAACAACACTTAGCTATAGCTGCTCCAGCATTTCACCCGATTTACAAGGGCCCCGTAAAACATACCAGGGCAAAATGTAAAAGCTCAAGTGCAATTTAAACAGTAGCGTCCTGATAAACTCAGGATCAGCTGGTTTTGATCACAGCACAGTTTGGTGCAGGAGCACCACTTGTGCATTATGAGTGAGAACCGGAGGAAGCTTAAAGCAGCTGTGCTGCTATATTTGCTCACTCTCTGTATTCAAACCTTGGCTTGAGAGCTCAAAGGAAATGAGATGTGTTTTGCATAACCCAGTTGCAATCAGTGGAAGCACCTACTAATCTGCTGGTACTGCTTCTGACCTTTTCGGGATCTGATTCCTTATCAGAAAATGAAAACATTTTTGAAAGAGGAATAGATGTGTTTATTTGGGGGAGGGAAGGAGGGGAGGGTGAAAATTCAAAAGGCATTAGTGAAAAGACAGATACACACAAAAAACTGTAGGAGCTTTGTTCTCCTGGCTAGAAGGACCTCAGGTTGTGTATAGAACTGTCTTTTCACAGACTGACCTCTCAGATTATGTTTTGCACTTCTTCGCTTTCACTGTTTTTGGGAATGCCCATAACAGCACATCCTGACGGCCTTAAAAATAAAAGGCATTCCATTATATCAGCAGGGTCAGATTTGTTAAAGTGTAGTTCTTCCTCTAAGAGTTGAAATGTAAAATGAGGCCAATTGTTCTGAATAACAGGATGGGGAAGACATTGAAATATGAGGCTTCAGCGTTGAGAACTTGAGATAATTATGGTCATTCACAGAAATCACTACTAAATCCCAAACTACTCTGCCTCCTCTGATCCAAGTTCTTATTTGGTAAGGCTGCAGAACAAGAAATAAATACCCTGAATTATAATGACGTAGTCTATGTGCCCGCACCTCCCTCCCTGTTTTAGCATCCATCTGGGAATCAGATCTTCATTTTCTGTCTCATTTTCTGCCTTCTTATTTCAGGGCTTAAATAATCAAGCAGATCTGCAGAAACCAAAGAATTCAGTATATGCAGATTAATAATTGGATGTGAAAAATGGATATCAAATGTTGAGCAAAAATTCTGCAGGGGGTTTGGAAGTCTGTTCTGTGTTAGCAAGCAGGTGCTGAATGCTTCCTGAGTTACTCTGAAGAGCCTGCTCCTTTCCACCAGATCCCAGAGCTCCAAGGCCTCCCACCTTCCTTCATGTGCCAGAACAGGCAGAGCTGCTTTGTGCTGTTCAGGTGAATGCATACACAGAAGCAATTAAATAATTCCAGTTAATTACCTATCAAGTGCAGGTCTGGGTTCTAGATGTAGTTTCCAGCAAAAAGAGAATGCTCTAGATCAGTCTTTTCAAGAGTTTGATTTGCTCCTCGAAGGTGTCGTGGTTTCAGTCTTTATGTGGAGGTGACTGCCTTAAAATCTGAGTGTGTGAGGAAAGCCTTTCTCCTTATTCTTAGCCATTCTTCCATCAGGGCTAAATAGCTGGTTTGCTCCCCTCTTCTTTGTAAACACAAATTCCCTTAAACAAATAGTGGACAGAATATTTTTTTTTTTTTTTTGCTCCTCTGTTTATTAGAAGGACTTCACTAATCCCTGTGTTTACGAGTCGTAGGGTGTGTCAACCTACAAACTGTAGGGAGCTAATGAAATTCATCTGTTCTCTATTTTCCAACAGAATTAAGGGAGGGGGGAGGCCCGAGCAGGCTTCACCCTAACACAGAAATCTGACTGACAGTGGTATTTGCAGGCACAGACTCAAAGGGAGCAGCGGGTGGGAGGAGGTGAGGCGGCCGAATGGCAGAAATGTAGGCAAATAATCCCCCTTCAATTAGAGTAATTAAAAAGTAGTAAAAATAAACCACCCAAAGGAGAGTCTGGCCAAAACAAAGTCTCAATGTACACTTATGGTTTAAAGAGTCTGCTGGAGGCCACCACCATGTGCTTCCACAGCCCTCTTGTGTCTGCCTCCGACTTTAGGCAAATACCAGCCCAGAAGGAGGTTGGGGCTGGCTGCTGGAGCTCACTCCAGCTCGGTGGGACAGGGCTGTTTGAGCTGGCCATGGTGTTCATCAGAGCTACCCTGCCGAGCTCCAGTCCCTGGGCCCAGCCTTCTGTGTGCAGCTGAAGTTGGGCACATCAAGTATTAGGAAAAGCCACTGTAAGTTTGAGCTGAATTAAAACTCATCAGAAAAGCTGCCAAAGCCCTGTTTATTACTCTGCAAAAGTTGTTGCCCCATCCTCTTCATGGCCACAGGGCTTGTTTTCCTTGCCCTCTTTATCTGTGCAGCTCTTGTTTGGCTTCTTCCAGTTTGCTCTTTGCCTTCTTGGCCTTTAATTCCCTGGAAGGACAGGCAGGGTGAAACAACTTTCACTGGTGATTTCTCCCTGGTAATTTCTTTGTCAGCATGGATGTATCTTGTCATGTGAGCTTCACAGAGGTAGGGACCAGCCCTGCTGAATTCCTTGTTGTACATTTCCTGGAAGCCTCACTCCTGACTCCAAAGACATCTTCATTAAATGTTGACAAGCACTTCTGTCAGCTTGCATTGTGTTCCCATGACGTGGAAAGACAGAGTGGTTGGAGAATGAGTTAAGAGTCTTCAAATCTGTAACTGGAGATCTAAAATTATGTGGAAAAATATGGTAATTTCAACTTCTGGGAGATGCACCAATCTTTGCCTGCAGTCTGGAGGTTCTGTGACTAACAGGCTCAGTGGCAGGAATTTTTGGCATTCCAAGTGCTACGATCAGTAGATGATAGTTTTTCGTTGTAATCCTCAAAACACTTCATGTAATAACAAACGTGTCCTTTCTAAGGCTGCCCTAGGAAAGAGGACCAAGCTGTGACTCTTGATCTTTGCAATTTGAAAGGACTGAGTTCTATAATTGTGACGATATGGTGAGTTTTTTTGAATTATAAACCATTATAAACTCTCATGAGACAAATTTGTCAAACCTTTAGGGGTACTGACACTTGAGGCAGTGTTTTATTTTGGTTGTGGAGGGGCTTAGGGCTGCTTTTGCATCTAATACCCCTTTAGTTTGATCATTGGTGATTATCTGTGAATTTTTAGACATCTTTAATTGGACAACTTAGATGCCAGGGATAGAACCACCCTGAGGATGAAAGTGTGCAGTAGGTNCAAACCTTTAGGGGTACTGACACTTGAGGCAGTGTTTTATTTTGGTTGTGCAGGGGCTTAGGGCTGCTTTTGCATCTAATAATACCCCTTTAGTTTGATCATTGGTGATTATCTGTGAATTTTTAGATATCTTCAATTGGACAACTTAGATGCCAGGGATAGAACCACCCTGAGGATGAAAGTGTGCAGTAGGTCAGTTCTCTACAGTGAATGTCACGCAGATGTTGAGTTTGGTTTCAGCATGCCTGAGAGCTAGAGTTGGCTCCACATGTGCAGGGATGATAACTCCAAGATGCCTTAGTTTGGGATTGATAACTATTAAAAAAAGAAAAAATCATCATCTTAAGCATTAAATAAATTCCTGAGAATTTTCAGCTTGCTATTTCTTTATTTTTTCCTCTTTTTTTTCACCTGTTGTCTGTCCACCACCCTGCTCAGTCTGTGAATTCATGTATGTAACCCACTGTACACAATTCATTTTTAATGTGGCCGCATCTGCAGCCACACAAATTCATGACAGCTGCAGTTTTGATAGCTAAACCAAAATACAACTGAGTAATGAGAAATAAATTTATTGTACACTGGCCATGTTTGAGAATCACTGCTTCAGACGTGTGTGTTTTACAAATAATTAATAAGACAGAGCATGCACACACTTCCATTGGTGCCAAGTGCTCTTTCCTAGCTGGAGTCTGAAGTGAGGGGGTAGGAATGTGCCAGGCTATAAAATATCTGTGTATGCCACTGTTTTCAGAAAGACTGTCATGAGTGGACCTTGGGTCTGTTTTTCCCTGGCTGAGGTTAGACAACAAGGAAATGTAAAAAGTCCTGATCTTCACAAAGCCCTGCTGCAGCATCCCTCGCTCAGCTGAGCCAATGGGCAGCTGCAGAGTCAGGTTTACTTAAACCTAAATCACTTCCAGTTTGTGCCCCTGTTGGTGGGATGAGTCTGTGTTGGACCCTGCTGCAACCAGAGCTTGAAAACAGCAACTTCCACTCCTGTGATGTGTGTAATACAAATAAAAGGAATTTCTAAAGAACTTCAAAGGAGCATCCAGGTAATCTGCAATACCACTGAACCATCAGGTTTCTGTTGCTCGAGCTGATGGCCCTTTCAGCAGAAAAAGCCAGAATTATATTGGGCAGGACTGGCTTCTTGCACCCTCATTAGAGGCAAACTGAAGCCCTGTAGTTTATAGTCTGAGAAAATAAGTAATATTTAACATTGTGGGAAGGATTGAGAAGGCAGTGCCATGGCAGAGTCTGTGATGATACGTGCTGAGTCTGTTGGTAAAGATAAAATATGAGCATGAGATCTACCTTCACTCTGAAAAATGCAGATTGTGACTCTCTAGGAAAATTCATCCAAAGCTTGTCAGTTTAATATGGTGGCAGTGATACCTTAATTGCTGGTCATTTAAGTGGTAACATTAAGTTACTGCAAGACATATTATTAGTGTGGTGGCTGTAGGTAAACTGATGAAATAGATGGAATAAATGAATTTTCCTTGGTTTTTGCTTTTTTATACAGAGATGGCATCTTGCAGCTGTTATAAAGTTGTGTTCAGATTATAACAGCATCTTTCTCTGAGCCAGCTTGTGAGTAGTGAGGTAGGTTCCCTGGCATGGAACAGAGGATCAGTTACTGGGAGGGAAGAATGGTCCCAGTACAAATGATAAGGAATCTAAATTAAACCATAAGAGAAGAGAGAAGACGACGCTATAATATTTAAAAATGGCAAACTAAATAATATATAATTTACAGAAAATGACAGGGTAATGCTGGGACTATTTTTAAATCAACAGCAAATTAGAATTCAAACCTCTGATAGGTTTAACAGATGGTCTGGATCCTAGAATCCAAAACCCACACACTTCATTTCCCAGTATGTTAAGAACAAAATAATGCTGTGCAGCCTTTGCGGAATGTTTCTTGCTATTAAACTGTGTTGAAGATAACTTTTGACCAAGGAGGACTGATTCTGGAGTGGAAAAATAGAGTAGGTTGGTCCAGCAAGAAAAACAACCCCACACTCTGTACCAAGGGTGACTGTGGACATGTTACAGCTTCTAGAGAAGGGAGACAAGAGGGTTTGGGAAACGAAAGGAATGTGATTTCTCAGTGGCCTCATGCACCAGAATTTAGTGTTTTATAGTCAGAAGAAGTGGATGTGTCCCTTTTCCTTGACTTCCATGGATTTCAGAAAATGTTCTCTCACATCAGTGATAGAGCCAAGTGATGGGTGATGGAAACCTTGCTGAGCAACACCCAGCTCTGAGGGTGACCCTCAGTGCCTGAACACACTGTAGGAATGTTTCGAACAAAAGTTACCACAAACCACTTAAACCTTTCAGTGAATAACATCTCATAATGAGAATCTCTGATCCCTTAAGGAAGGCTCAGAAATTGAACTGATATCTTGCAAATTTTGGTCAGGATGATGACTTGACACAATTTGAGGAGCAGCAGCCCAGCACACACATTCCTCAGCTTCCTCCATTATGTGAAGCAGTATTTTATTTTAACCAAAAAGGAACATTTTATTCTTAGGTATCTACTCTTAATCTGATCTCTGCTCAGAATGCTCCCCATGCCTGTTTCAGTGCCTCTCTGATGGGCACCCCTGCAGTACTTCACCTACTGCCCCCTGAATCACCAAATAAGAAATTCTGAGCTGCTTCAGCAAGTGGGATCCATAAGCCTTCTGATCCAATATCCTGCCTCCATCAGCAGCCAGCCAGGACACTTCAGAAGAAACCTGCATGATACTCTATAACCAGGGAATTGCATTTTGCACGAGTGGGGTATTTTTATCTCAGGCAGTTAATAATTGGCATTTGTCCAACCATATTTTTAAGTTTTTATTTTAACTTACTGTTTTGATTATCAATGCCAATGGCTAATCCTTTTTGGATCTTTATATTAAATCAGTGATAATTTGTATGAAGCAATCAACTTGATAACTTGGTTGTGGGTTGCACAGGAAACAGAATTTTTTTAAAATTGGATTTGAATTTGTTTTCATTCATCTTTACCTGCTGTTTCTTTGTTTCTGTTTTATAAGAGTAAAAAAGAACACATGTGCTGTGCTCTCTGCTGCTCACTCTTCCTGATCTTCTCACTAAATCAAGTCCTTTCACCAGTATCATATGGAAGTCTTTCCCTGAATCTCAAAAAAATCTTTCCTTCTCCATTCTTGGGCTGCTTATTTCCTCTACATCTGGTTTTGAAATGGAGTGAGGAGTGAACACAGCCATCCAAGGAAGGGTGTGCCATCAATTTACTGAATGTTATTAATATCACTGTTTTCAGATTGTTCCAAAAATTGACTTATTTTCAAAATACTACTGAAGTGGGTGTGTGCAGGGCAGAATGTGGATTTCAAATACTATTAAATTAATTAGATATATTTTTCAGTGTTATATTAATAACCCCTGTTTTGATTGGCAACTTAACTTGATATCACCAGACAAATCATCTACTTTCCCCCAAGGGTGTGCTGGATGCAAAGAGGTATAATGGCAGGAATTAGTCAGAAATAATTGCAGAGACAAAATAATTCCACGTCTGCCTATTAAGACACAAAAAATCGTGGACTGGATCCTTGGCTGGTGTGTCATGATTGGCATGATGCCACTTTGCACCAGTGAGGGAGCTGACCTGTTACCTCCATAATCCCCTTTCTGGAGGTGACCAGTCACACAAATGCTGGTGGCTTTGGTTAGTGACAGAAACCTGGCTGCTCCTGCAGCTGCAGGGAACGAGGGATTCGGGAAACTTTAGCAGGCTTGTGGCAAGAGTTGCCCTGAGATTGCTGATTCCATTCCTGCTTTTTGTTTTGTTTGAGTTGGCTCGCTGGGATTGTTTTCCCTCTCTGCCAGGTGCAGAGTTGAATGGCAGGCCACACTCAAAAGCTCTTCTTTCACAAATCCACCCACGCTACAGATTTCTGTGTTCGTCACGTTCTGTGACATGTAGCTCTTGGAAATATGCAGCTTGGAAATAATATCCTTGAATCTGAGTGTGCTTGGACTAGTAAAGGAGAGATTTTAAAGTGTCCAGAAAGGGCAGGGAGAGAAAACGATAGGAAAATAACAGGGAACCTTAGATTCCCTTGGAGTAAGATTGAGCTGGAACACATGAGCTCTGTGAATTTTGAAGATGTAGACCCAAATATGAGACAACATGCTCATGCTGAAATTAAAGATGAGTTATGGTGCCAAATAAAGGTATCTTGTGGGATTTCAATCAGATTTTGAATTCCCCACAACTATGTGCCGTGCTCCTGGCATCCAGTGGTGGGTGTTTGCTCTCCTCCAGCTGCCCTACCCTCCAGTCTTGCAGATTTATTTTGTGTCTGCTCCCAGTGATACCTTTTTGTCTGTGGTCAGCAGCCAAAGCCAGTTCACTACAGGCAGTGCAGGGTGAAGTTCCTATCTGAGTTCATCACAAATGGACAAAGTGAGCTGAAGCACGAACTGTCAGATTTCTACCAAGAAATACTTTAGGGACAGAGGAAACAAATGAAGAGCTAAATGTGTTCTATTTGGATAAATAAACATCTGACTTAAAAATTGGGTCAGTTCTCTGGTCCCCTCCAGGGCCTGGTCTTCTCCTTAGTCCTTAGTTTACACCAGGCTGGGTTCCTCGACTTTGCAGTAACTTGCCTGGAGTTTGTGTTGGAAACATGGTAGAGAAGAAAAGGAGTAATAGTTTTCAAGCTAACATGAAGAAAATTAAAGGAAAAATTCAGAAAATTATGAGAGTAAAAGGAAAACTGATAGTTTGAGGAATTTAATAATGTTTGGAGCAAGACTTCAATGATCATAAATTCCTACCTTTGTTGCTACTACCATTACCACTCAAGGGGAGGGAAATCAGAAGACATGTGCTAGAAACTGGATTGAATCCAGTGTGTCCTTATCAAAAAAATAAAATGAAATGCAGAACCCACAGCTTAAATGAGGCCTGATACTTCATAGGTTGATATTTTGGCACAGATACTGATGTTGCCTTTTCTTTAGTTTTATCCTCATGGTGAATGTCTCCAAAATGAGAAGGAAGATGGACTAGGGAGAATATACTTTATTCAGCACTATTTATTTCTAGAATTAGCTGTATATTTTAAACTGTTTGAGATTGTCCTGTTTCAGCCTTTCTTCTTTTAATCTACTAGAAAATATTCTAGTGGGAGTCTTTAATAGTACCCTTTTGCCCATAGCTCTCTGATTTTGATTATGCATTGCATTGCGGGTGAAATTTGGGTTAAAGATAATTGTAAATATGGTATTGATATTAAATGATGTTTTCCCAACATTGCAATAATGCTTGTTTTGTTTGCTGGAGAGTTTATTACTTTTTGATCAATAGCATGTGAGATTTGTGAGGGAAATTAGCATAGTGAATAACAATTAGGAGAAAAATCAATGGCATTCAGACAAATAAGTGACTTGAAAAAGTCCCATAGGCACACATATACTCACACAGATTCTTTAAAGTGTAATACATCTCATTTTGAATTCCAGGAGAGGGGAGAGCTATTTGGACCAGAACTGAAACTGATGGCAGTAAATTGAACTACTGTGGGGCTATTTGTTGATACTTAGTGTTTCTAATAGCTTGAATGTATGACTGCTTCATTCACTGGCTCCACGAACTTCCTCTGACTTCTACCAAGGTTTTTTTCTGCAGTTCACACCAGCCTACTTTCCTCAGGTTACCTACTGCACGTAATTTTTGTGTCATTTAATATGCTTACCCTTCCCCTCCACACAGTAAGCTCCAGCTGCCTCACAAGGCCCAGGAGGGCTTCAAATGAGATAAACCATTGAAAAAGGGCAAAACAAACAGAAATTGTTAAAAATAGATTTCAGCCATGCAATTCTTTGCCACAGCATGCCACAGATCCTGTAAGGTTCACATGGGCTCAAAAACTACTAGATTGTGTTACAGAAGAAGGGTCTGTGTAGGGCTGGGGAACACAACAAAATCCAGCTCATGTTGCCCTGCTCTGGGCACTCAGGAGCTTCCAGAGGACTTTGGTTCCCTTTTATCTTGGGACATTGAATCCTGCAGAAGAATTTGGGCTCCTTGACTTGCAGAGCCAACACGGCTCCTTCAGAGTGAAATGGAGAATTTGGTCCCCAGTCCTCTGTGCTTTGGTGATGTGCAGCAAGAAATCCTGCAGAGAGCAGCTGAGAAATAAAGCTGAAGGAGGAGGAGGGACCTCCAGGAGGGTTTGGGTCGCAAAAATGCTGGAGGAGTGGATGCAGGAGAAGAGAGGGCAAGTCTGTGAATAATGAATTGGTGTTCTCAGTCCTTGTTCTTGGACCAAGCAAGGCTCAGGGAGAGGTGCGGCTGTGCCAGCTGTGTTTGTTCCTAGAAAAGAGAGCCATGAGGAAATAGGAGAAGCTCCCCAGTTTGGTTATCCTAAATCCCCAATGGCTACTGCCTTGTTGAAACGAATTTCAGTCTCTGCTGCCTTGAAACAAATTCATAATAGTGGCAGCTTTAACACGTTGCAGACAGTCCCCTTTATTACCCAACATATCTCTTGTTTTCTAAGGGGAACCTGATTCTGTTTTTCTGGCTGGGACTGGAAACTTTTCTGAGTTTGGATTGAGATTTGTTTGCATGCACATTCCATATATCTGAGCACGCTCCTCTCCTGCAGTCCTGCCCAGGAATCAATGTTTAGAATAATGGCTCTGCTTTCCTCTGAATTGAGCTGGTTAATAACTATTGCTGGGGAAATCAATCAGCTCTATGATATCTTATTACTTACGCTAATTTAATCACAAGGAATGGGTCATTGCTTCAGTTCAGAGGGCAGAATGAGTGTGTGTGAATATGAGAGTCAGTGGAGAAAAAAGCACAGGGAGGAGACTTCAGGAACTCTCCCAAGGCTGTAGGATGGATGATAGAGAGAAAACTCACACCCACTCTCCATAATTCCTGGTAATCTCTAGGTTACAGATCCATTTTTAATGCTGCTCTCATGTTTCAAAGAATCAAATAGGTGGAGATAAATGACAACTTCTCTTTTTTTTTGATCCTCCTCCATTTTTTCTGTGTCTTTGCAGGCTCAAAGAGGAGGAACTTCAGGAGAGATGAACAAACAGAAAAGATGTGTGGCTTCCACTAGGAGTCTCTGAGCTAATTTCAATTTCTTGCCAGCTCAAGAAAAAGGTAAAAACAAAGGAATTGTTTGTGTGTTGGGGGTATAACAATTACAAAGGAGGAAACAGCACGTAAATAGGGTGTCTGAAGAAATAAGCCTAATTCACAAAATTCAGCCTGGCAAAGATTGTCATAGGGTTTTCAAGCTCTTGTCTCAACTCCTTTCCCTTTCCTGTACACATGACTGTGTTATGTAGAGCCCTTCCTGCATCCTCTTGTCTCTAGTGGAGGGTACTACTTTTGTCCATCACAGCAGAAAGTAGATTTAAAATCAGTTTCTACACAGTTAAACGTATCTCTACTGTAATTGTTTTTTTTCTCGAAAGAAATCTTTCATTCAGAAAAAAAAAAAAATAAAAACAAAGTATCTGTTTTCTAGTATAACCTAGGGTGGAGTTCCAGAAGCTCAAAAACCCCAAATAATCAAGTGTAGCTGTGTGGAAAGTCCTTGCATCTCCATGATTTTCACATAGGTACTTTTTTCAGGTAGCATGAGCTCTCACAACTGTACTTTTTACTCCAATCCCATTGGATTTTTATGGTTTCCCTTCCATGGTGAGAGAGCAGATAAGGCTGTTTACAAACTCTCTGAAAGAAAACACCTGTTCTGGAGCTAAACCTTTCCAATATATTGCAAAAAATTGGTGTGTGTTGGAGGAAAGGCAGTGAACAGCATTTAATGGAGCCTTAAACAGAATATTGGTTTGTCTAGTATTTACCAGTATTGGTAATTTACCAATATTTTTTATTTTACCAGTATTTTTACCAGTTTTTACGAGTATTACTTGATCATGCTAAATTCTTAAGGAATTATTTTTTTCTGAAACAGTGAAATTGCTTTTAGACTTGGTCGTTTTCGGGGGGGGAGAGGAAGAAAATAATCAAAAAGTGCCCCATGATGTGACATGTCAGACCATTGCTGAATCTCTCCATGCAAGCAACACCACTTTCCTGGCAAATGGGTGCTGGACACTTTTAGAGAAATTTCAAGCACCAGTGTTAACTGACGTTCTCTAATTCACATTATTAACTAGGTAATGGACTAGAGACACCATGGTTTAATTGAAATAAATAAAACCATTAAGACTGTGAAATAAAGTAACTGCATTTTGATGTGTTTGAGTTATTCATATTGCTTCAAAATGTTATTTTTAATCCAAACACTGCTGGACACATCTTCTTGTGCCCCAGGGATAATACAAAGCATATTATTGGTCTCTATTTTTGTACCCCATTTACTCCACATTCACATTGCCTCCAGTTGATGTTTTCCTAGCAAGATTTTGTAGCTTTAAAAGAAAAAAAAAATATAAAGAGTGAGGGAAATGTCAGAGGGCTTTAAAACAAGCACCAAAATGTAGGTTTCTAGTGTTGGGCATCTCTGAAAATCTTTTGATGAATGTCAAAAGATTCTCAGAAATTCTCACCTTTAGCCAGATTCAGCTTCTAAGGAATGATAAGGATTTTGCCAAGGATGTAAACAGTTCTTCTGATGCAGAGGTATTTTGAAATGTGTGACCTAAGGTTTTTTTTGTTTAGTTTGCTGGACTTTGTTTTGTTTTGGGTGGGTTTTTTTGTGGGTTTTGGTTTGGTTGTTTTTATTTTGTTTTGTTGTTTGTTTGTTTGTTTTGTTTTTAATCAGCTGCAGCATGTGATGCAATAATATTAAACGGATTTTAGTGAAAATTTACTTGATCACACAAGCCTGGTCAGTAAGGAGTGTCTGTTCCTCCCACGCCCTGGTGGTCCCTCAGTGCTCCCTTGTTCACTGCAGCTTCCCCTTGCACCCTGTTCCTTGGGAGCCCCACGTTAGCTCCAAGTTTGTTCTGCGTTGTGTTGGACAGATGAAAAGTGCATTATCTTTGATCTTCCAGGGGGTGGATTTCTACAGCTGCCAGGGAGGTGCTTTTTTATCAGCAAGGGAGAGGTTATAAGTGGGAGGAGAGTGCCTTCAAGGCTTGTTCTGAAGCTCCATTCTGAGCTCTGTGTGTGACTTGGAGCTTTCTCTCTGGGGTTTCTTTTTCTCTCTTGAGAAAATAACATGGCTTTGCATCAACCCATAGCATGGCTTTACATGAACCCCCTCTAATTCAGTTACTCATCAGCTGGGCAGGTAGAATAATACTCTCTTCTTTTACACTCTTTTTCACACAAATGTGCAGCTCTATTTACAGCACAATGTGCAAGCAGTCGCAGGCTGGACCTGTTTTCATTGGCAGTGATAAAAAGCAGGGGAAACTTTATTTGTTCTAGGTTTGCACACGTTTTTTCTTCTGTATAATTATGTCCACAAAGGTAAGTGGCTGTTCAGCCCATAGCTGTTGTCTGTGTTTGCCTCCTGCTTCTGTGGAAGGAGCAGTTTCAGGCCACAAGTCAGGATTTCTCCAGCTCCAAGGTGAGGGAGTTATCTTTACACTTAACCAGTTGAGTAATTGGGAGTTAAATTTCTCATTTTCACTTTCACAAAGACAAAGATCCTGGAATAAATACATTACTTTTGTGTGAAGCAGGAACATAAAATTGCACCCAAAAGAAAGTCCTTAGTCTGTAACTTACTGCACTCCTGAAATACTCCAATGCCCACATTAAGTTTATTAATGAGGGCTCTGAGGTCTGAACTGCAGTGCTGGCACTGCCATTTTGCTCTGTTGCTTTATAGTTTTGGGGAAGATTATTAATAGAGATGATTAATTGTAGGGCAGGGGAACATGGAAATTTGGAGACAAAGAAACAGGTTTCCTTAAAAAAACATGTATAGTTTAAATTCTAATTAATTGCCTATCACCTGTTATATAACAGACCAGTGGTATCAGCAGTGTCAGAAATCAGGGCCTGATCCTACTTCCCACTGAAATCGATGGGAGTTTTGTCATTGATGGAGCAGCTGCAAGTAGCTTGCAAGAATTCATTTATTCAAGAAATCTGGCTGCTGCTTCTGCTTATCTCTATTGATTGTACTCATGTCCAATCAGGTTTGCAGCATTAGCTGCATTACCTTACAATAACAGGGTAATTCACTTGGGGCATGTTCCTACCAAGTCCTAGAATCCAGAAAAAAATAAACAAAATGTTTATCCCATGCAAACCTCACTTCCTTTTTTTCAGAGGCAGCTACTTCTCTTGTAAGTTTTACCTCTCAAGGAACTGTATTCCTTTTCTGAAATTTCTATACTAAAACTAGAAAGGTGAAGTGACTTGAGGAAGTTTAGTTAGTAAAATGGAAAGATGATACAGCAACAAAGATAACCTTTGGGCTTGGGAAACCTAGTTTCAGCTTTCAGTTCTCCCACAAATTTTAAGATTCTGAGCAAGGAGTTTTCTATTTATGTGCATAAACTACTTGATGGAGACCTTGATGCTGCAAAGTGTTCCCTGTATATCCCAATGAAGCACAGGATTTCTGCAGAGGGCAGAGCTTATAAACACAGCTTACAACCTTTCCTACATTAGAGAACCACACTGCTTTAAACATACTCTTTGATGTTTTAAGTCCTAAATCCTCTACAGGTACAGTTACACAAAGTTGCTTTTTAAAGAATTATTCAAATCTGCATTCCTAGTAACAGGATTATGTTGGAGAAAGTCATCTTTAAACACCTGAGTCTTCTTTAAAATTTCCATCAGTATAGCTTAACAGATTTTGAAAAAAGAAAAGAAAAAAAACACAGACCTGAATACAGTATCCTTAGTGAATGTTTTTGAGGAAATTCTAAATATACATGGATGAGACTGAATATCAACAGTTATTTTCTGAGTCCTTTATATTTTATTGTAGTAAAAACAGTTGATTCATTTTTTTTCTGTTTTATAACTGTTTGTTCTGTAATTTAATCAAACTTATTGTTTTGCTTTAGAAACTATCCCAGTAGCTCCAGGTACTTTTTGGTTTATTTACCCCCCAGGCAGACATGGTGGGGCACAGTCTCTGCTGCTCTTGAGCAAACACAGCAATTACACCAACACTTTGCCTGCCTGACTTAGCATTCCCCAAAAGTGCATGTTCTTCTAGTAACAGGCTGCTGGGGAGATGACCCAAGGGATTGTTGCCCCTGTTGCATATTTGCAGGCAGAATAATTAACAGGCTTGTGAAATTCTTCCTTGGAGTGAAGTCTGCTTTCACATGGCATTTGCTCATAGGAAATCCCACTAATGAAAAATCTGGTCAACTGAATTCAGATTTCAAAAGACTTTGGGCTCTTAATGAAGCCAAGAATCGAACGTTAAAATGGAATTTGGAAAGAGAGGTTAAGCTGAGTTTGTTTGCCTGTCAGCTGGCTCCTTGAGTCCCTTGTCTGTTCTCAGCAGAATAATGTATGAAAACATCCTGTGAGTGGGAGCTGCTCGTTTCTGCTGGGCCTTGCTGGGTTGTGCTGCTGTGTCAAGTTTGCAAGATGTCACTGACTTCACAAAGCAGCACAGATGGAAACAAGTGACAGCTCCCCTCTCTGCCTTGTGCTCCTGCAGGAGTTTGTCAGGCGAGCAGTAGGTGACTGGAACACATGGGCAAGGGGGGAATAATCATTAATTAAAGATTAATTGCAGTCACAAATGGCAGCCAATCACTGGTTAAATGTGTGACTGTTCCACAAGTCATCACTGGGTGGATTTTCTTCATGTTTTGTCTGAATTGTGGCAGAAGTGTCTTTTCAGAATTGATTTGTAAATGTAGAGTATGGACAGAAATATGATTATGACTTGAGAGATTTCTGCTTAAAGGGCCTTGGGTCAGGCTCATGGACAAAGGATGGGATTGGCTCTAGCACACAGAATTGGAATTGTGCAAGGAAGGCTAAAGGAAGGTTTGAACTTTGGCTTTTAGTAGGATCAGAATCTCCAGCAAAATTAGGCTACTCTTCTAAATACTCATTGCTATTATAATAGAAATACACCCTGGGAACAGATATACTTTCTCCTTCTTTATTTCGTATATTGAAAAAAAAATATTTTCTCTATTCATCTCTTCTCCCTTTTGTTTTCATCTCCTAAGTTTTGTTTCAGATGAACGGGGCTGATGAGCTGAATGTTGCTGGGGAAGGGACACAAATTTACCCTTAAATTTTATTCACCAATTATGAGCACATCTACAATATGAGGAGAAGAGAGAGAGCAGTAGACTGGAAGAGCAGAACTGCTTTTGGATCAATAGATGAGCTGACATTGAGGCTGGAGGACTGATAGAAGCAGTGGAAAGGATAGACATATTTGGCAGATTTCTGAAGACATTCAATAGCGACACCGAGATGGAGCTGATAAATCAATAGCTCTTTGGGCAGATTAGATTGATATTTTAAATGTATATGGAACTGTCCTAGCCAGGAAGACTGAACAACCACTGAGGGAATAGATAAGCAGAAAAACATTAATTCATATTTCTGTATAATTTTTGTGTGTTTTTTTTAAAGAACTGTGTGGAACACCAAGCTGTTTTCTCTTCTGCCCCTGGAAGGTTGGATCAGATAGCTGTAAGCTTGAATTGTGCTGTTACTACAGAATTCCTGAGGGTGGTGTGGATTAAATTAAAATTAATTAATGAATTATTGTTGCAGAGAAAAAGCATTTAACACAGGGATTGTCAATTAAGAGCGGGACAGGACTGGGGCAGTGGTAGAGCCCTTCCCAAGGTGGGGTGGAAGCTGGGGGTGGAAGTTGGCCCAGTCCCACCATGAATATTTGCTTTGTGTGACCATTTTGAGGAGCATAAGTATGTGAAGAAAATCTTTATGGCAAACTTTTCAACCTGCCATCAAGAAGACTTAGAATCCAAATGATGCCTCACTGAACACAAGGAGTTTTGTCAATGGAAGCAAAACTTTTACAAAAGCAAAGCCTTTGTGCTCCTCTTGACCAACCTGGCTGCTTCCTCATGCTGCCAATTAGATCAGCTGTCATAAATCAGACACTAACAGTTATAAAGTGTTTTTAGCCATATTGGAATTCCTGGGATTATTTGCAACTTTTGGTGTATGCTGATCAGTGTTCTCCTCTCTCATGATGTCTCTCCATCTTCCCCAAAATCCTGCTAGAAGTTGAACTTGAAAGGATTTTTTTTTTTTTTTGCTAGTGGCACTGTTGTTGTGTTCACCAGATGTTGTGAAGCTAAATTAAAGAAGGGCTTGTGCTAATGGAATTTCCTAGAAGTTTACAAATGAATTATTATGCTTGAGAAACTTAGGCTATTTAATATATATTTCCATAGAGGCATGAGGGGAGCACTGTGCTGAACAAAGGAAATGTATAATCCTGAGGGGGGAAGGATGTCCTTGGTTTGCCTTCTCTTATTTTGAACTTGATGGAAGCTGGATCAGCCTAAAATAGACCATCCATTCATCTGCCCAGGTTGCATTAACCCAAGGAGTTTGTCTGGGATCCTTTTCCTTTCTAAGACTCACTGGGCTGGACCAGTCTATTCATCAAGGTTCTCTAGCATGCTAAAATATTTTTTAAATAATTTCATTTAAAGGAAAAAACCCAAAGGTTTCTAAGAGGAAGTCAATTCTGTGACAGCTAGGTTAGAAGGATCTTGTCTTTAACTGTGAACCTCATGTTATTGTATTTGCATGTAAATAGGAGCCAGATAACTGTGACAGATGTAGAGAACACTTCAAAGGCGTTTGCTTTCTGGAAAAATAGGATAGAGCAGCAGGGCTTGGAGAGCTCCTAACTTGAGATGTATTACAATCAGTGTAGATAAAACTGATCTTTGCAAGTTTATACCTTCCAGAAGTTACCCTGAGAGAAGACTGGCTCCCTGCAAGGCCTCTTGCTGATCACTGTTACATTGTGGTACGGTGTTATCAAAAGGAACAGGGAAATGAGACATGGCAACTGTGCAGGGCCACAAAAAGTGCTTCTAGGACTGACAGAATGGATTTATATACTTGAGAAATCAATGAGGTAGCAAAGAAACTGGAACATCACTTTCTTCATCAGATATTTGTGGCTGGACACTCATCTTCCTCCTCTTGTGCACAAATACTTGTTTCTGGTTGAGTATTTCATGATTGCTCAAATCCTGATCATTTGCTGCAGTGAGGGAGGGCTTAGGAGCAGTGGATTTCCTGCCTGAGTTGTTCTCCAAGCCCCTCAGGAATGGCAAGGCCAGGCTCTGCTGGCTCTGCTGGTGTTGGGCTGACTGAGGGTCTGTCTCATGTTCCCACAGGCCTGGCTGGGGGCTCAAATGCTCTCACCTGGAAATCAGGGGGTTTCCAGTGCTGTGTCATGTTTTTTGGGCTCCCAGTGTCTCAAATAATGGAACATCACTGGGACAGCTCATACCCAAACTAAAAAGCTCTGACAGGAACTGTCTGACCAGAATGTTTCCAAGCCAGAGTTTTTTATGTTGAAGATAGTTGTTTTCCTGTCATTGACAGGTGACCCTGCCATTCTCCAGTGTGAAATATGAACTATAAAGTGACTTCAGTCTTCTGCAAAATTCCAAAAAGTATCAAAAAATTAGTGGCAAATATGTACATAGTACAAAACAGTTTGGGACTAAATCCACTGAAATTAAGGTTGGTTTTTTTTTGTTTGTTTGTTTTTTAAAGTATGATATCATTAAACATAAGAAGTAAACGTGGACCCAAAACACGCAAATGCCTTAATGAAAGCATTTAGCATCCTTCCAGAGCAGAGATGAAGTCAAGAGAATGCCTTAAATGTGTGCTGAATCACAATTTGTTTGGATTTCATTTAGCTTAAACCAGCCATTAAATTTTCTTGAGATTGATTTTGAAATTATTTCAGTATGTCAATAATTATCCAATTTTATGCAAGTTTCATTTGAATTGAACTTTTTCCCCCTGTGTATGTGCCCATAGTATGCATACATTCATGCTTTGTACTTGGTTCCATGATAGGTTTGTGATCTCAAATTTAGAAGACCTGGGTTTTGTTCTTGTTTGTCCTCTCACTGCGTGGTTTTGCAAATGTTTTGCCTTCTGCATCCCCTCTTGCACTTCTCTCTGGCATATGGATGCCATAATGTTAGGGAAAAGATCCCTTTCCTTTTCATGTATGGTTTTATGGCGTGTACCATGTTGATGGAGATGGTGACTTTTGGCACCACCAAAATCCAGAGGAGGTGAATAATTTAAGGGAGTGTTAAACTGCAGACTTATGCTAATGCTTATTAAAACATCATTCTATTTGTAAGTACTGGGGTTTAAATAATATCTGTATGGTTTAAGCTGATGTCTAAGCCTAGGCTGACTACAGACACATTTGTGAACATTCCCTGAGCCTGGCATTTGATCAGTTAAACCACCAAAAGCCAAACTTTAGTTGTTGAAGTGGAATGAACGTGAGCTGTTCACCAGGTTTCCTGGCCCCACATGTTGAACCCCCTGGGTGCCCTCGTCCCCCCCTCAGTGCTGCAGGGCCCAGCAGGGCTGGTTTCCATCACCCACCACAGTGCCAGGCCGCCCACTTGGTGCCACCTTGGCCCTGCTGATGTCACCAGGCAATACAGGGACACATTTGTCAAAATTCCAGCAGATCTCTGTCGACTGGAGAGCAGCTTCCTGTCCTGCAGTTTGCCAGGTTGTCAATATGGGGAAGCAGCAGAGATGTTCCAAATGGTTTCACACCAAAAGCAAGTGGCAGACTTTGTGTTTGGCACCTCATGCTGGATGTTCCCTTGCTGGGCAGCACCTCTCCCTGTGGATGGGAAGGGTGAGCTGCCTTTGGGCCATAATGGCTTTGATTGAATTTGGCAGTTCTGGGTCCCCTGCTGGCCCCAAGGCAGTTTGGTGAGATGTGACTGTGACAGTGTGAGTGCAGGAGCCTCTCAGCCCATTTCCAGCCTGTGTTAGTGGCAATGCAAGCCTTGCCAAAAGTAGCACTTACAGTAAAATGCCCTCTTGTCCTGGAACCTTTGCATTAGTCAAACAAAAATAGTTAAGCTAAATCAAAGGTTCTCCTTTTTTGATGAAACCACAATTTATGTGGCAAATAATATTCTGCCTGTTTACAGAGAATAGGGGCTTCTGGCTAATCCTACAGTGGGCAACTGCAGCCACAGGCTGTGCTGGAGCCCTTGAAATCAGACTGAGCTCTCCCAGGATGGCACTGCCCCACACCATCACGTCCTCTCCTTTCCTGCCTCCCTCTAGGCTGGGTTGAGGCAGGTTTAACTGCAAGGTTGGGTCTCACTGGAAAAGTACAATGGATATCTAATAACAGGGCAATTTACTAGAGCAGTTCTGAACAGCTGAATGCAGTTTTGTACCAGCATGTTGATGAGGTGCTGGAGACTTGCAGGATCTTCTATTTCTGATGGGCTCTGGCCAGGTGAGCTTGACTGGATGATATTGTTCATGCTACACCTTTACAGCTTCCTTCATTATTCCCATTTCCTCTCCAAGAAAATCTGCAAGTGCCAGGAATTTGTACCTTGGCCCATTTGAAATTTGTGGCATTTGAGACGAGTTATCTATGAAATTCAGACTAAGGAGGGCAGAGAACACAGACATACAGAGATGAGAGAGGGGAAAGGATACTTGGCAGTTTTGATTCTGTTTGTGGAGCCCTTGTTCCATGAAAACAAAGATAAACCTAAAAGTAGAGGGTAATTAGGGATGTCAGCAAAATGAAAGGTACAGATAGCACTGCAGAACCTTTAGAGCCCTCAAATTTCTCAGTGTATGGAAGTACTGGAGTGGAAATGGCAGGCACAGCTGACAGTTCACTGCAAGTTATTATTTGCACAGATCAGAGCCCAGTTTTGGAAAAGAGAGGATTTCAGTAGTCAAAAGAATGGTAGAATCTTCAGTGAAAACAGGGAAAGACCACTGGGCTTAGGGTAATTCTAGTCAAGAGTGAGGACTGAAAGAGCAGATGAAAATGCAGGCCAGCTCTCAGGGATAGAAAGAGGCCTGGGTTCCCTCATGCATGGAGTGCTTGTTTCTAGCCTACACTGATCTGTGAAGTTCCCTTCTTTGTTTGACCTGCTCAGGCTGTGGTCTGGCTGAATGAAGCTTTGTGAAGCTCTATCTGTGCAAATCAGTTGAAACCAGCCTCAGACTAAATAAAAGTTTTCACAGGTGTTTTAATACTCTAAGTGCTAAAGAATCATCTGAAGGAAAACATGGAAGTTTTCAAGCTTTAGTAACACTTTAATCAGCACCTCAATCCACTTTGAAACACAAATCCCCTCCTCAGGGAGAATAGACCTGTCCCATGCAGCTGGAACACAGCCAAAGATGTACAGAATATTGAGATATTGGGTAAAGCAAGGAGTGGGAATACAAAACTGCAGGTTCTGTTGGGCAGCCTCTTCCAAAGTAACGTGCACACTGAAGGGTGGGGACCTTTCCCTGCAGTTCAAACCAAACCCCAGATTTTTGAAGCTCTTACAGCACAGAGAGCTGAGGTGTGCAGGAGGGTGCTGGGGTCAGTGCCACGGCAGGAAGGGCTCCCTGGGCTGGGTGGCAGGCCAGGGCTCAGCTCTGCACTGCAGCTGAGTCCCTTTGAGCATCGTCCCTCCTGCTGGGCAGGAGCGCTGCGCTCCCCTGCCTGGCTCAGCTGCTCAGCAGATCGAAGTTCAGCTGCCTCTGACATGTGGGGTGGGAGAGCAGGAAAAACATTACAGCTCTGGGAGTTCATGGGATGGGGGTACCTCTGTGCAGAGCAATGGTCTCCAGATGTCACAGGCAGCTTTGAAAATCCCAACCTCTGTGATGCTAGAATTGCAAATGATAAAATAATTTTCATTCAAGTCTTCCTCTCCACCCTCCATTTGCCCCTTTAACCACCCCACCCTTAGTGTGCTGAAATCTTGTGTTAAGCTGTTTGGAGCAGATTATCATTTTGTGTTCAGGATGCCTGATGTAATGGGATCCCTGAATTCCCAGTGGTGTCACTAGGGAGAGGAAATAATTACAACGAGTAACCTGTGCTTTCTGATATCGTGGCTTTGATTTTGGATCGTAGTTAACTTGTTCTTTGTCTTTCTCATCAATACTGTTAACATTTCAGAATAATAATCCATCTCTCAGCTCCTGGGTAGAGTTTGGATAAGTAAGAAAACAAAAGTCTGAAAGTTGACTCAAAATTTTTTGCAGTGAACTTCTTTAACCTTTGAAAAAAAGATTAATAACTTTTCTAAAAATTATTTTCCATTTTTACTCAGTTCACTTCCTGGTTATGCCTGGGAACAAGAAGCAGGAAGCACCATAAATCTTGCAAAAAAGCCCGTTCTGGCCAATTTCCTAGCCCAGCTTTGCTGATCATTGAGTTTTGGATCATTTGAATAAGCTTCATGAAAGTAGCCAAGCTCATGTACTTCTTCAAGCCATTTGCAAAGTCCAAATCCCAAGAAGTCAACACATTGCTAAGTCTAGGCAGCCTGAACTCTGCCCTTTCATACCCAGCTTTCTTTCACATATAAAATACAGCTTTAGGGCTGCTTTGGTGTTTTGGATGAACTTGGTGCTAATGTGATTTTCAGTTTTACAGCCAAGTATAATATAAGTAGGCGTCATGCAACCTTCCTTCACTCTGCTTTGCTAATACATCCTAATCCTGTCTGGTGATACCTTGTGCAGTCCAGAGGCTGAATTAATCCTGAGCAGAGTTTACTAGTTGTGCTAAACCACCGTAAAACTTCTGCAGAGCTTTCCTAGGCTTAGCTTGAAGTTAACAAGTGGTTCCCAGTGCAACAGAGCAAAGCAGATTTGAACCCTTGCTCATGAAAAATTACTCGGGAATAGGTTTTCAAATTCCTTCCCTCCTCACCTAGTGGTGGCACACGGCTCTGTGACGGGCACCGAGGGGTGGGTTGGGGTGGAGGTGACCTGGGAACACGATGCTCAGGTACAGGCACAGGTGGGACCCCAGGAAGGGAGACAGGCTGTGAGTGTTCTCTGAGGTGTTAGGTCCCTTTTAGTCCAGGAGAAATGGGGTGTTTGATGAGGGCAGCACAGCCCCTGCTGACAAAGGGCTCTGCTGCCTGTCACACCTTGACTTGTTGAGCGTGAACACAGCCGGGGGATCACAAAGCTGTCATCACAAAGCATTAGCATGAGAAAAGGAGCGCTCCTCGTGTTTTGGCATGTCGCACCCCAGTGACAGGGAGCACAAATACAGTCAGGCACACAGAACAGTGCAAGTCACTGTCGGCTTTGACAGTGTTGGGCACCAAGGCTGTCACTCCTTTGACACAGCCCCTCCTTCCCCCTACCCACGCTGCCATTCGCAACAGCAGCTCGCCCACCGCTTTTATTTCTGCACAATGTGTCAATAATTACTTGTCAGGCCTCTGCTTATAGACCTGGGACGGTGAATAAATGCTTATTATGCCTGAAAAATGTTGCAAGCTTTACCATAAATCTTGTGTTACAAATGCACACAATAGGGGCTATTGACACAGAGGCAAACACTCACATTAACATGTAAAGTCATGCTGCCCAGAATGGAGTTTGACAAACTAACTTGCAGCAAAGGAGTTTGTTGACCTTTCCTTCGCCTTCCTGGCAACCAGACCGGGCTTGTGTGTGTTAGAAATCCAGATGAATGGGAGATGAGAAGGGATATAAACATCTTCCTGCCCGGGCTGCTGGAGTGAGGATGCTCTCCATCTGAGAGCACTTCAGGGATGGTGTTCCCGGATATCGTCCTTCAGAGAGAGACACGAGCTAGGCAAGTGTGCAAAAGCTGAAGCTGACTAGATCTGATTTCAGCAACCCATCAGGTTCTGCCTGTGCCTGCTGACCCAGTAGAGGCCCTGGTTGAAATGTTATTTTTGACCTGGCAGCTGCTCATGGCTTGCCCTTGCAAACTGCATCTCTCCAGCTGCTTCATTGTTTTGGGTGTCAGGTTGTTCTTCGCAGTGGATTGGAGCTTTGGCTTTGATGTGCTGGAATGGATGGCACAGAAGGTGCTCATGTCAAAGGTGCAGGTGTCACACACTGAGCTTGGAACAAGAATGTTTAAGAGGAACTTTACAGAAGTAATAATTAGGGCTTGCATTTAAATACCTGTCTGAAGTCTCAGAACCAACAATTTTATAAGTATGGAGGGATTTACCCTCTCAGGGACAGGTGAACTTCTTGGCATGTTTCTACCTGTAGGTAATCTAACTGCTCCCTGCAACTTTTCATTGTTTTCCCCTAATTTAATTTAATTTTTATGGTTTCTAATGGTTTTCTTTATTTCATCTTTGAAAAGTTCTTGTTTAGTTTATGCCTATTTCTTCCTGCAGTTAGTGATTGAAATTATCTCATACTTGTTTAACCTTTTCATATTTTCAGAACTCTTCCCCTCACAGTTTTTTTGCTATCCTTTAGTATCTTATTTACTTACTTACTTGTTTATTTAGTTTTGCAATGAGAAGTTAATTTCCATTTCATTAACCATTTGTCCATAACCTTTCAGTCTTAGACTTCCTATCTGGATCTAATGATTCAAATGCTGGAAAAAAAATATTTTTAAAAAACTCCTGCTTCAACCACATTGTTATTAAAAAAATAGGAACAGATTTATTTTGGCAATAGCCCTTACAACAGACAACTTCTTTTAAGGAAACAAAAATTTGTTTTGCTTTTAATAAAACCTGAAGTGTGGAATGTACTTGACCTAAACCCTTTAAACAACCAAAAAACTCTCTGGCAGACAGAGTTTGCACTGTGTATGTAACCCAGTGATGAACATGCCAGTTGTGGTGCACAGATGGAGATGTAAAAAAAGCTGGTACAGGGGGGTACCAGCTGCACTAAAAATCACACGGGGGTCTATATGCACGTGTGTGTCTGTAGAACTTCCAGATTACTTTGTAAGGTCAGTGTGATGTTGAGATAATCTCTGGAAGAAGCACATTGCCTGGATTTATTCCATCTGACTTGAGTTTTGTTTCCACAGCAGTTGAAGCCAGCCTTGGTCTGTCTTGCTGTCCCACTGCCCCATCCTTACACAGACAGTGATGCACTCACAGCTCTGGGCACTCTCCTCCCTTGCAGCAGGTTGGGCTTGGGGAGGTTTATTGTCATTAATTTTCTTTTGGTGTTGCTCCCCACATTGGTTCACTGCAAATTCAGTCAAGAACGATGGTGGAAGGGTCATAAAAACATCATGGGGAGAAAGGAGAGTTTTAGCTTTTGCTAAATAATTCACCTGAATTAGAAGTCTAATTATCCTTGTCCTTCTCCTTTTACAGTCAGTAAAGTATAAGAGCCACCAGCAGAAGATTTTTCAGGTCCTTGATTTCCCTGTGATTTCTCTACTGACAGTCCTTCACTCTGGTAGTATTTAACATAATGAATATTCATTGCTGGTACCTTAAACAGACCTTGTCTACTTTGTTTTAGCTGTGCTGGTCTCAGTTTGGGCTAAAGGCACTGATTGCAAATGATTAACCAGTGTAAATGAGATTACTGGACTGCTCTGTTGCTGCTTAGCAGTGAACTGGGAAACTCAGCTGTTCCTATTTGTAAAGAAAAGGGAATTTTCTCTTCGGATTCTGCTTCCTCTGTCTTGTGAGAGCATCTAAAGTCTCAATAAAATGTCCTGGGGCCGTGCTGAGGTGACCTAAATTCTTCCCAGAGCCCCAAGCCTGGTGTCTTCTAATGGCTTGGTCTCCCTTGCGCCCCAGGGCTCAGGGACAGGCAGAGGTGTAAGGAGAGTGTTATGGAGCACTGATAAAATGAGTTTATAGAGGGGGCTACTTGAGCTGGAACTCCTAGTATTTCCTCTTCCACACCTTTTCAGTGCACTCCTCTTCTAGAAAAAGGTTTGAAAAAGCTGAATTCCCAAATAAATTTATTGGTATTTTTTTATCTGAGCTCTGCAGATTCTAAGAAAGGTGGAGGCTGTTAAAGGACCTTCTAAAACAGAGAAGTTGGCTGGGTTTGAGAGCCCCTTCTTGCTTTAGAAAGAATAGATTTAGAAAATCTGTTCTATTTTCTAGGAGGAAAGTCCTCCTAAAATACTTATAGAGATCAGTGTGCATGCTTAGTGCTATAATGTTTAAGGCTTTTTTTCCCCCCTTTAATTCAATTCACAGGTGTCACTTTAGCCTTCAAATCAATAAGTGAGGTATAAAAATTACTAAATCCAGCTGTGATGTTTTATTACTTTGTTTTTAGAGTGTTATGATAAATTAAAGCATGTCTTTGTTCCATGTATCTACATGAGAGTTGGACATCTCTCCTCTTCTCTCTGTTAGGAAAAGTTTCATTCTGTTTCTCTGCATTCCAGTAAGCCTCTGTTTTTTTTGTGTCACCACTGTGTCCAGTCTCAGACTTCATGGCAACCTGAAAAATTCTGAATAGCTGAATTCCTTGTTCAGAGACAGGTATTGCATCTTTCCTTCCATCACAAAGGAGCATTGAAGCAGTTTAGCTGAGTTTTGCTTTCAACATTAAGGACAGGGAGGGAACAGGGTTTGATTTAACTATAATTGCAGGAGAAACTTTTAGAGGCAATACTTAATGAGGAGCACTGGCAATTGGCCTGAAAGATAAAACCAAGCTCTTCTCTAAAATAAATAAATAGGCACACAGATTTTTCTCAAATAAAAGTGGGCAGGAATTTAGTCTCACATGCAGAAGTTTCCAACTGAAAGCCCTCCATTTCTTGGGCTCTGCAAATGTTATATCCCTGCCAGAGGTATTATGATGTTGACAATTTAAGCTGGGAAGCTTTCATTCCCTACCTTTTTTCCATGTGGCTACTTCCAAAGTTCATCTGGTATCATTAGGGAAATTAAAAGAAAGAGCGAGTCACTTTGTTTTTTGTTTTTACTTTTTTTTTTTTTTNTTTTTTTTTTTTTTTAATCTAACATTTTCTGACTTTTGAGTTGATTGCAGGTTTGTTTCAGGGCTGTGTTTTGTAACAGAAAACCTATGGTTAGAGTTCTGCAAACAGAGCCTGTGCTACACTACTGACATCTGCTAACAGAGCTGTGATGGGCAGAGATGGGCTGGTTTGTGATTTTTGGCCGGTTCAGCTGTTCCAACAAGAGTCACTGGTGTAAGAGTAGTTGTACTGACAAAACTCCCAGATTGTAATTTTGTCACTGCTTCTATGACATGACCTTTTCCACCCAAAATAAACATAGTACAAAAAGCTAAATAGTTGCCTAATAGCCACTGTCTCCTGTGCAGGCTCCAGAGATTTTCATGTGAATCTGTGGCTGGAAAAGAGGCACGGGACTGGTGCTTGAAGTCTCTGTGTTTAGTGACCTGCTTTGTTTATGGCCCCACTAAAAGTCTCTTAAACTGTTAAACTCCAGCTGAATCTTGGTGTTTTCTTTGCATGCAAGCCTCCCAAGATCCCTCACTATGCAGTTTGTAAGGGTCTCTGGGGAAACCCAGGGGCTAATCCTCCTCTTTGCTTAACCTCAAAGATTATCAAGAGAGGGACAGCAGAAAGGAAAATCTGTCTCTGGAATTAATCTGATCTAAGACCTATGTGTGGCTCTTCAGAAAAATGCTCTGATGGTTTTGGTGTTAAAAATCCGCTTTTAAAATAGAACTTAAACATTTAGTCATTTGTCTTGGCCTGGTTTCAGTTTTTAAAATCTCTGTAATGTATATTTTTAAAGAAGTTTCTCATTTTTTTCTTAAAAATTACAGCTACAGAACTGAAGGTTTTTATGTTCAATTAAGAGATGCTTTTTTCTGTCATCTCAGCATAGCTATAAATGGTTACCTGGTCACTAGACCTGACCTTCCTGATGTGAGGCTAACATTCCTTAATGGAAGAGATTGAGATGGAGCAAGAGAAAGCCTATTGATAGAACCTCAATAATAATATTTGTCTCTGCAGAGCCAGACACTTCATTTTTGAAATGCTGAAGTGAAATGCTTCATTGGGAAACCGAATGATGTGGAAGAAGTTTTCCTCTGAAACCTTTTAGTAGCTGTTGGGGACTCCCAGTCATCAAAGACTGGAGGAGATGGTTTGGTTGAGGACAGTGATTTGAGGGATTATCTGATGATTGCCTCATGTCTGGTTTCACTCACTCCAGAGTTCTGATTTGTGGTGATTTGTCCATCTCTGTTGCTACCCCAGCTTTAGGACAGCCTGCCCTTTCTGAAATGTCAGATCCATTGCTAGAGTGGAGTTTCTGTGTAGCACCACGGTGAGGGTTTTGGTTGAGATAATTTGGAAGGTGCCCATAGACAATGGTAATCTCACATTAAATTGTGCAACTGCCTCCCTATAAATCCAGGAGATTCTTCAGGATGTGAGGGTCAGGCATCCTTTGCACAGACCAAAGGGCTCTGAGCTTGGCCTTGAGTGCTCCCAGGAACTGGTCAGGAGTTTCTGTACAAATTAAAGCAGATGATGAATTGCAAGATGCAGAGGCAAAAGCCCCTCTGCAGATTTTTCATGAGCATTGCCATGAGTCAGCGGCACATGACAGTGTCCTTCAAGGTTACATCTGCAGGAGAGGACAAGGAGAGCTGGGCTGAGCACGAGAGCACACTTTCAGCAAATTCCCTGCCCTTATCTTGGATTGTTTATGGCTCCTCTGGGAGGATTATGACCTTCTATATCCTTTCCACGGAGGGTGGATTTTGTTTTGAAAATATCTTTTTCCTACAGAAATGCCATAGTCAGTTGGAGTCAGTTTTATAGACCTTACTTCTCAAAATGCAGTACCAGCAGACTTTTGTTTTTCACTTACATTGGTGACAAATCCAGTAACTATGGAGTGCATTAACGTCTCTGCTGCTGCAATCTTCTGTATTTTGATGTTTGTTTTCTGAATTTATTTGTCTGACTTGGATCATCCCAGAGACTGAAAACCTCAAATTTAAGTGCAGACTTCTATAAACTACTGTTTTCCAGGCTCTTGTACTGACATACCATTGCTGCAGGGCAAATGTATGTGTGGTTACTCCAGATTATAGTTCTGTCCCTCTAATTGTTGAGGGCAAAATATATAGTTTTAACTGGTTTGTTTGTACCAAACCCAGTTCCTATGATTTCTATTAGGAGTGGAAGCTATATTTTGTTTTGGAGAAAGTTATCTACCATTGCTCTCCCTGAAAAAAACCAAAATCTTTCCATCAGAATCCTTTTGCCTCAGACTCTTCTTATGCTGAACTTCCTGTATCTGTCTTTCAAGAATGGACCTTAAATTTTGCTACCTTAAATGCTTGCTAGGCATTCTGATGCTGAAATTTGCAATGAGACAGAGAAGCATCTTGCTATAACATAGTTTCTCTCTTTCTTTCCTTCTTGGAAAACCAGTTCAGTAGGTTAGGAGGAAAAAAATAGATGTAATAGGCCCCAATTTTAGTGAGACTTTTGCCAGGTTATGTTGTGGGTGAGGAAGGGAAATCTGATCAAGTAGCTGCAAAATAGGAACATGATTGGTGGCAGGGGATGGGCACAGTCATTAAATTAATGATTAAAAAGGGTGTGGTGTCAGGCTTGGAGGGTTTATCAAAAGAGGAGCTCTGTAGCTGACTGCACTCGGCTCACATGTGGCCAACACTTTTTTTGGGCATTGGTATCATTTGTGTGTTTTAAAGAGGATGAATGAAATCTGTGAAGGGTGGGGATGGGAAGAATTGCAAATGTGCTTTAGCATGACACTGGAATTCTAAACTTTGTGATAAATAGAAGGAGCTTTAGAACTAAGACATTGGATTGGGTCTTGCTGCAATGGAGCTTAGGAGTTGGCTGCTTTTGCTCTAGGTAAGAAGTTCTTATAAAAAGAACATTGACATTTTTCTCCATGTCAGAGGGAATAAGTAAAAAGGTAATTGGATTCAATTACTGCAAGGTTGCACGTTGATTTGTGTAAGATCCTAGGAAAATTAAATGATGAAAGTTGTGAAGCATCCAAAAGATGTATCCAAGAACTTTACTGTACATTTTTAGTATCAAACTAGTTGAAATCAATCAGGAGCAATCTTGAAATATTAATCCAACTGTTGTGCAAGGGGAAGAACTTACTGACCTATAGAGTCTTCCTTTTCTATTATAATCTGTCTCAAAAACCAATATCTTCTATTTTGCTTACAATAAGTCAGCTTCTAAAATCCTCATGTGTGTAGAGCTGATTTTGTGACTGTTCCCCACTTTGTTTTTCTTCTCTTCAATGATTTGTTTGATTTTTCCTCACACTTGTGGATATATGTTGACTTTATGACTGGCTGGAAGGAGAATGGTGGCTTCCTATATTGAAAATATTGAGATTTCTAGAACAAATTAATCTGCTCATAAAGAAAGAAAACAGTATCTATTTTTTTTCCCAAACAATCTCCATAAAACTGGGGTAAGGCAAATCTAAACTAATCCTTTTGATATGCTTGGCATGTTTTGATGCCTATCAGAAACAACACATGGAGACACAGATGTGGAATTAGGAGGGAGGAGGAAATACTGATGTTGTTGTTAGAAGGCAACGTCCACATTGTTGATTTTGAACAAATACAACAAAGCTGCTGGTTAATGCAGTGCTGGTGTGTGTTTGGATGACAGCCCCAAGTGTGAGAGAGGGGTTTGAGCACACAGTTGGCGTGGAGCAGCCCCAAAACCACTGCAGGCCGTGCTGCTCTCCCTGCCAGTGCCCATCCTTTTGATGTGGCTGCCACATGTGCACAGCCCTGCCAGCACCGAATTAGGCAAACTTTTCATTAGAAAGAAAATTGTCAACCACTGCTTTTACAGGCTTCCAAGAATGAGTCCTGCCCTCCACCCTGCCCCCAATACAGTTGCTTGCAGGGAGGAAAACTTTCTGGACAGAAATCTGGTTTCTTGGTGGTGTGGATAACTAGAACTGGACAGATACAGAATTTGCTGCCTCGATGATAGCAGGGCTGATAGCGAGGCCAGGACCTCTTTTGACTCCAGTGATAGTTTTGGGTGCTCATTTTCTGGTGTGATAGACAGGTGTCCTGATTAACACTGTCAGCCCTCAGGTACAGCCACAGAGGTGACAGCAGGAAGAGAAAATAAATCAGTTAATGAAGTTGTGCGAGTCATTGCTGGGTATCCATGTTAGAATAAGGCTTTTTCACCCTCCTGGCAGGATACATGACCTCACATGCCCACAGGAGACTCTGTGTTGGATTTGTTCCATTTTGTGTAATTTTGAAATTCATGAAGTTCATTGGAAGGATTAATTATGTATAAGGCATGTGTCTGCATGTTCTTTTCATCTGTGAATGTTACCCTGTGTGCAGTTATTAGGGGTCTGATTGGACTCAACATTTTGACAAGAATTCAGTGACAAAAGGGGCCCATTAGTCTTTGAAGTCATGGGCCAAGGAAGAGGAATGCCAGTAACATCAGTAATGACCTCATTTAACTTGTGACAGAGTACAAGATAATCAGGAAAGGTCATTGTAATATAACTGTGGTTTATTCTATATGCAGCCCAACTCATGTTTCAGCCAGGCTGTGTTGCAATTTTAATGAATGTGAAATCCTCTTATGTTCCCATGCAGGAAGGATGGACAGAACAACAACTAGAAAGATCCTTCCTTCTCTGATAGTCTTAAAAGTGAATTAGCAAAGAGCTAGGAACAATAAAAGACTTTTTGTCTTCTGTGAGTTTTTTTTTAAAAATTAATTTTTTCTAAAGAAGCGATCTTGTCAACAGGAAAAAAAGTAGTTTTCATGTTGTTTTTCATCATAGCTACAAAACACAAAGATTTCTCTTTTCAGTCAAAACTGAAAAGCTGTAGGGACAAACAGCCAGTTTGAAATTGCCAGGGGAAAACAAAATATAGTCTGCATTAATAGAACATTTCTGTGAACCTCTAATGCAATTATCCAGATGCTTTATGGGCAGTATAAGTATGCAATTGTCAGCTTTGGAAATCTATCTCCCCTCTGCACAAGTTACACCTAAAGTAACAAAGATTTTGGTAACGGAAATAATCAAAATAAAACCATTTCCATTGTCTCTTTCGTACTCTTTCCTTATGTTTCATCCTCTCATGACCTTGTACACTTTAGATTTTGGAACAGATTTATATAAAAGAACAAAAATACTGTAAACCAGACAATTGTTCTGGTATTTTTGCCCTGGTGGGAGACAAGAATTACTGGAAATATCTTGGAATAAAGCTGCATTCAGAGGAAACCTCTCTCCATGCAGTCCTTGGAGATTTGGGTATTTTACAAAGGGCTTGAGTCAACATCAGACTTTTCTGTTTCTCGTGTGGTTCAGCTTTTGTGCACTGACACTGGAGGTAGTTTCCATGAGATGCACATGGGCTGTCATTCTCCTGTTTTCCTTCTTAGCTGTGTCTTTTTAACAGTTAACTTTTATGGTTTCAGCAGCTTCCACTTGAGGTTTGCACACATCTATAGTTTGGATGAATTGTCATCCATATGGACAGACTTCTGTTTCATCAGATTTTTTTGGAACAAAGAATATTTTGTCATCAGCACAAGAAAGGATGATATTTCCTTTGTTTAGCCTTTGTTGGGAATGTTTTGAACAGACGAAGCCCACAAGGGCCTGATTTCCAAAAACAGCTCTAGGTTGTGCCACCAGCTCATTTCCCTCCTCTACAGAACTGGCTTTGAGTTTGTGTTTTAAGATGAAAATCATGTCCCAGCCACGGCTGGAAGTACAGAACTTTAGGGGAGGATTCATAGGCTGAGGATGGCAAACCTGCATCTCCGGGGAGCTGGGGTTCCTCAGAGCTGAGACAGGTCCCCACTGTGCCCCAGAACTAAAGTAACCCTGTAAGAGAGATAGAAACCCTCCCTTCATGCCCAAAACATGCCACCTTTAAGAGAAAGAGTGAAGCAGGAGAAAAATATGATGCAAGGGCTTGTTTATATCTTCTACTCAGCACACAGAGCTATTTGCACATCCACATGCTTTCCTGGTTTCTTCCTGGTGTTTGGAGTTACGTAAGGACCAGTGACAGTAACCACCATGTGCTCGACGTGCTCCATCCATCCCATCACCACTCTGAATTTCCACACAGTGGTGACTAAACTTTGTGGATCCTGCCTTGGAATGCTTTGGTTACAGGATAAATCATGGCATGGATTTTTCAAGCTAAGTCCTTCTGCTGATACCTCCCAGTCTTTTCAAGAGTTTTTGAGGAGATGTGTCTCATCCCCACTCCTGAACTGATGAGCAGGGCTACAAATTTCAGTTCCACAAGTCGGCTTGAATATCCAAAGAGTTGACTCTGATTTCACAACAGCTGGATGTTTGAAAACATTCAAGTGTGTAGAAATACTGTGACACTAATTTAAATGTCTCACAGTCAAAGCCTTGCAGTTGTTTTCTTGCAACACGTGTCTCTTACTGGAAGCAAAACAAGTGTGGCAAGTGGAAAGCATGTGACTGCCTCGGTTATTTACATCCCCTTCCCAACCCCGCCGGCCAGCACGGTTTGAATATGAAAGTCACCGGAGAACAGCAGCCTATAAATATTCAGAGAAATCCAGGCAGGGCAAAAATGTTGCAAAAACCTTTGACTAACAGTTCACAGACCCTGTGAGTTGGGACTAACCACTGCTGGCCAGGGACACGGGCTGGATTCAGACAAAGGCTGATTGTAATTTTGTGGTTGGACATGAATGTTCTGCACAGCACTGATTGAGGCCACTTTGAAAACTGGGCCAGGGTTGTAAAATAACCTATTTACTGCAGTGTGCATTGTATTCGAAAACACAATGAAGCCTTGTAGATTCTAGCTGGGCTTGGTAGAGACCTTGCAGCTGAAAAAAATCTCTTCTGGCTATGAGGAGTCTTGTGGGACCTTGCTTATTTTATTTATTGCCCGTGATTGGGTGAGGTAAAATGAAACAAACACAAAGCAAGGAACTGGGTATCTTTAGGTTCTAATTCCAATTTTTCCATTGATTTTTCTCTTTGACCTTTAACAAGTCATTTAACCCTTTGGCCCTTTGATTTCTTACACAAAGAAGTGGGATAAGACTGTGCTGCTCAGACAGCATGATGACTAATGAATTAATGTTAATGAATTAATAATTGTAAAGCCTGGCATCCATGCAAAGCCTTATGTTAGTGCTGAATGTTACAGGAGTCTCGTGAGTCTGTTCAGCACTGTCTGCATATGAAGTCACCTCCCATTGATTTACTTTGGGGCCTCAGCTGAAGCCAAGGTTGAGCTTGAGGGCTGAACTTGTGACCCATGGCACGAGCAGCGTGGTGACCTCCTGAGGCAGAGCACGAGGAACTGGGCTCTCTAAAGCCAGCAGGTGTAGAAAGCTGCAGATTTGCTCTTTTGCTGCGAGAGCCTGAAGTCTCTCAACTTGGTGGCAGTCCCTCAGAGCCTCTCTGTGAGCAGCACAGAGAGCCAGCAGCACCTGGGGCAAGGTGGAAACCCTGTTCTCCTCTGTGGTGCAGTCTGGGGGCGGATTTTTCCAGGCACCCTGTGGAAAAATCCCCAATTTAGACAAGGGAGTGGGGGAGCAAAGGGGTGTAAACTGCCTGCCCAGGCTCCCTCCAGGGCAGCAAGGAGCACGTGGGTTTGCTTTATCACCTGAAGCTGGCCATCAGCCTTTTCATTTGTTGGTTTTGTTGCTTCCATCCTTTCTGTAACGTCTTGCACAGCAGATCTAATCACCTGCCTGCCCTGGAAATGTGAGTGCTTTGAGATGTGAAACAAGTGCTGTCTGTAGAGACTGAGGGCTGGCTCTCCTCATCACCCTGCCCAGACCTGGCTGGTAGCTCAAAGGGCTTTGGATAGTCAGCATGTAGTAGGCCCCCTGAACCCTTTTCCAGTCATTGGGATCTGAGAGAGAACCTAATGAAAATGCTTCCTTTAGTTAGAAAAAAAAACCCAAAAAGTGCAGGTCTTGACTAAATTTCATAGCAAAGGCAAAAACAGAGGGGGAATAGACAAGTACTGTAGATAATTCACTACAATAAATTTGCTTTCAGATATAGCTTTGGATTCTTTCTCACCTGGTTAGGACCTAACTGCTACAAATCTACTCTGCATGATCTGCCTCCATATATTTATATGTTGTCTGTATGACTTCCACACAGAACAAGCCATGATAGAAATCTTTCATTTAATTAAAATTGATTTTAAAATTCCCTTGATCAATAATGAGTTAAAATTCATCCCAGCAGTGATGGGAACAGCAAACCTTCTGAGAAAAGCTTTCAGGCCAGTGGTTTTGGCTTTAGAGACTGGGTCTTGCCTGAAATTATCCCTTTCTTGGCTCCAGGCTCCGTGGTGCTTGGCACATTATGGTTTACCCTATAGCCCAGCTTGTCAACCACCCATACAAAAAGCTGAGACATCCAGTCTAAAGATCTCTTTCTTTTTCTGCCTTTTTCAGTGTAGATGCTTTAAACATCAAACTCTTTGCAGCTCTGTTGTCATCAGTTTGGTAATGCCTACTGGGCATCAAAATGAAATTAGAATTTCATGGAAAATGACCCAATATTTCTTCTTTGATTCCTTCACTGCAGCCTTTCTAAAGCATTTGAAGTGCTCGCTCAGATGGCAAAATGGGGTAAGTTATTAGTAAAGGGATATTTAACAGCTGAGTTTTAAAAAATGCAAAATCCCTCTGCATTTAAGCCTTATCCCCCTGCAGAAGAGAGACCCAAAGCAAATATGTATAATATAGAGAACATGGTTTATGTAACCTTGCCTTAGAGAAATTGGAGAGATTAATAAAGACTGGCTTCAAATGACAGTGATACTCTGTTGTTCACACTCCAGGGTACTTCCTAATTAATTGTCTCAAGCCTTTGCTGAGAGATACTTTACCAAAAGTGCTGTGATCAAGGAAAATTAAGAGGCTGAGGTACTCACTCAGTGCTGCTTCTCTCCTGAGAGTTCCTCATTTGTCCCATGCCAGCATTCCCATCTCACTGATGACAACTTTGTTCCTGATCAGGCAACTGGATCCCCCTGCTTGACTTCCCTTGAAGCCACATTGACCTGGGATAACAAATGAACAAATTAACACAGAGGATCTGATTGCAGGATTGGGGCTCTTGTTAACCCCGGACTGGCCTTAACAGTTTAAGTCTGGGTAATTAATGTGTAAATAACATCAATTTACACAATTTCATAGAGACCAAAACCAGAGAGCTGCAAAAAGTGCATTGAACAGGAATTGCAGAAAATCAGTGCCAAACAGGAAGAAAAGGAAATGTCAGCTGTAGTAGAAAGGTCTGGCATGATCTTGGAGCACATGGGGATATGTCACCATTTTGTTCCCTGGGTAGGGGAAACTGGTGTATTAATGCATTGTTAATTGGCATCTTGTGTTGGAGATATTGAGAGCTGATTTGCTGTTGTTTGCTGTCTCTTACAGAAGTACAGAAATCCAAAAACTGCCATGAGAAGGAAATGTTTTTGGAAGTAGAAAACAGGCACCCCACTAAGCATTTCCTAGCACATGGGAAGGGGTGGACAGTGCAAGAATCACTCAGTTTAAATCAACTCTATCACATTGAAAGCACTGTATAAAATTAGTAAACATTGTGATAATGGGATTCCTTTGCCATTTAAAAACAAACTTAGGATGCCTTCAAGTTAATATGATAGGTAATAATTTCCTTTTAAGAAGGTTATTCCTAGCAGGGGTGGGACAGTGCCCTGGGGCTGTAGTTGGCTGTGGCTGTACAACCTGTGACAGATGGGTGACAGGAGCTGCAGGGGTGCCCAGGCCCTGGCTGGGGGTGCTGCCACGAGCAGGTGGCAGCACCAGGAATAGGCTCTTGGTCTCTCAGGTTCCCTGCTCTCACCTCCAGGCAGCACTGCTCTGCCTGCAAAAAATTCCTTTGCCCATTTTTCTTTTTATACCTACATTATCACATTTTCACAGTAAAGTAGCCAAAACTTACTCATTTTACTTTTTGATGAGAAACACTTTTCACAGCTCTGCTTGGTAATAGAATTAGATGTTTCGTGCTTTCCAAGCATGCACGTCGTGATTAGGGACTTGTTTTATGCTCACTGTAGCCCAGTTTCCCTGAGCATCTTGGATGCATTGCAGGAAAATTCCACACTGCTCCCCAGGTGAGATTTTTAGGCCACCCTGTGCTGTGGCACCCTGTGTTTCAGTGTACTTGTTCTGTGCTTTGAGATGACTGAAACTCTTGCCTTTCCATTTCTCCTCCCTCTCTTCCCCATTGGTCTGCTCCCAAATAACCAAAACATTTTGCAGGTAATAGGGTCTGGCTATTGATTTGTTTTTCTTGTTTTGCTTGGCACAAGAAGTAGGAAGAAGTGTCTCTGAAACTACCAGTAGGATGACACACAAATGGCTTTCTTAAATTTTTCCTACTTATATTGAAAAAAACCCCAGTAGCAGCCTGTATTTTTTGTTTTCTCAAACAGTTCTTCCTAGGAGGCATATTCTTGTGGGAAGCACGCTGCTGTCAGAAGAATAGGAAAGCATTTTCTGTGATTTTGTTTTATTTTTCTATCCACTCTCCTGCTATACTATTCCATAGTGGAGCATAAGGCTGTTAGATCCTTGCTAATAATGTAGTTCCAGTGACCGTGCAAAGAAATGTCAGAATGTTAATACAGTCATCAAGAGCTCCCAGGCTGCCTCAGCTATTTGAATTGATTTCAGAGGGTTCTGATCAGAGGAGCAGTTCCTTCCTTGGAGTTTAAATATGCTTTATTTTCCATGAAGGCATTTTGGAGCCTCTGCCTTCCTCCCTGAAGTCCTAGTTGGGGGAACACTTGCCAAGTCAAACAATCCCCATTTGCCCTCCTAGCCCATGCACCTGCTATTTGTTTCTCTATGCTCCAGCCTTGTCGTTGTGCTATTCCAGTTGTTGCTCGTTGTCACAAGGGAACTGAGTACATAAAGCTGAGGTAATTTAAGAGAAATGGAAGGCAGGCAGATGTAATTGCCCAAATTTTCGTTTGGTCCAGGATGGATATGGTAATACAAAGGTATTAAACATATAGATATATATAAAATCATGTATTTCAGGATAAAGAATGGCCAGCACCTGAATTTCTGAATGATGTGAGAAGCAGGACCTGATCCCACCTCTTCCTGCCACAATGGGGTGCTCAGTAAGTCCCACTCCAGACATTTGTTGTGGGTAACCACCACCACCTCCTGGGTGGGAATTTTTGGCCTGTTTACTTTGTCATAATATTATTACCTAATACAATTTCTCAGTTTTCTCAGCAATTTCATTAAAAGATACATGTTTTTCTATAATAAGAGCAAGAATATGTATAATTTTTGCTATGGAACAATGTTAGTTATTTCATACATCTAATTTTATTTTGATTGGAGATGAAAATTGACAGTGCTTCCCAGAAGAAAACTTGACCCTGCACACAACTACATTGAAGGCAATTTAGGGATTATAGTTTGTGTTTTCTGATATAATTGTCTGTTGTGTGGAAAATTTAGCTTGCAGAAAGTCTATAAAACTGGCCAGAGAGCATGAGAGAGAGATATTACATTACTTTCATCACCAAACTGTTGGTTTAGATGAAAAGCTTTGCTGTTTTCCTCTTACAGTTTCTGCTTCAACCTATCTGCTTGTGAGCCATGTAGTCATAGTCTGTGCATCTGAAAACAGCACCAAAGCTGTGGCAAATTATTTTATTTGGTGTTTCTGATATCATGTGTATGAAATGTTGGAAAATGGCTTTTAAAGCTTACCTGCTTCAAAGGCACAAATCCTAGATAATGGTTTGAGGGAACCAAGAGAAAGGAAAAACAGCAGAAGCTGCTGCTGCTGCTCTGATTTTCCAGTGCATCCTTTTCAGTGGATCCCTGGGACACACCTTGACTTCTGGTACTCCCTGGAGTTCCCTTGTGGTTTCTTTTTGTCTTTTCCTCTCAGGACCCTTTTGACCATCTGTGGCTTGTGGAGAATATGAAAGCTCCTTCCTGTGTCCAAGATCAATAGCTTTAAAACCAGAGCACAAGAAGCCACTAATCATCTTTTCCACCAGGCGTGATTAATTTCTGAAGTGCTTCAGCTAGTTCCCTTTGAAGTTCCCTCCCCATTTATTTTTTATTTTTTATTTTTTTTTTCAGCAAGTGTCCAAAACTCAGAGGCCCACACCCACATGTGTCCTGCAAGAGGCTGGGGCTGGCGAGGACTCCTCTGGAGTTTCTGCTGTTTGGATGTGGGTGGGCCAGAGCATTTTTTGGAAAGCTCTCCCAGATCCTGGAAATGTGATTTAAAAACCAGTTGAGATGTTTCCCAAAGCGCCCTGGCTTCAGTGGAAAGTGGTGCTGCTTTCCTGTCTGAATCTTGGATGGAGAAAAAAAGGAAAAAGAAGGGGGAGGAAAAAACACCCCAAGCAGCCACACTACAAGATTTAATTGAGTGTGTTTCAGTTCTCAGCCTCATGCCAGCTGAATAAGAAAGTGACTGAGAGAAGCTACATCCCCCATCACCTCCTCTTTACGTGAGTAAATAAGACATTCCAGTGCTGAGGCTGGGCCAGTGGAAAGATTTTTATTTTTTTTTTAATTATTGTTATTATATTTTTAAGTGTTATTTTTAAAGTTAAGTCATCCCCAAATCCACCTGGTCTCTCTTCCTGCTTCTCCTGCACGCCACAGCAACACTGAGAGCTGCTGTTCTTACAGCACCACTCACAGAAGGGGAAACTGCATGTGGTGTGTGAATGGGTTCCCTGGAACTCTGAAACTGCACAAATGCCATACTGTCATCTTTGCAAGTACCAAAAAATGGTTGTACTGCAAATGGGTGATGTGGCATTGGCTCACCCAGAGATGAGCCTGCCAGCTTGTCCGTGTGGGGATGTACATGAGCCTCAGCACTGCCTCCAGTTGTGTTTGGCCAGGGTTTGCTAATTGATCTCTGGCACCCAAAGTGCTGCCCTTGTGTACCAGCCGTGGATGGCTGAGCTATAGCTGATTGTTGCTCAGTTTGCAGGTACAGATAACTCTGTGCACCCACATTCCTGCTCTGCACAGGTACATCCCAGTGACCAGAGTTTGAAAAGGAGTGATACTGCATGTGTGGATCAGAGATATGTGCTGCTCTTGTAAGGCTGCCACTGAATGCTGGGTAGGGAAGGCATCCACAACCTGTTGCCAGGAAATCCCTCTTTGAAAACAGGACTGGGCTACTATTTGTTTTTAATATACTGGATTTGTTTATTTTTTGTTCATACATATTCAGTCATAACCACTTCTGGCTGCTACAGGAGCTGTGAGGCTCTATGAAAAACTCTGTTTTCTTCACTTTTGAAACACTAGCTAAGGATGGAACTGAAACCTAATGAGGAAGCTTGTGCTGGCAATGTTTCTTACCCAAATGTGTCGGCTTGAGCATTTCTGGGCATCTGTGCTCAATATGAAGCACCTGCTCATGTAAGGTATGTTCTGTAAAGATTGGATGATGGCCCAGTTGGAAAGGAAGAATTCACACATTTAAGAAAAAATACCTGTTGAAGGCACAGTGGTGAGCAAAGAAGCTCTGCAGCAACGGGAATATCAGGGGTGGGGGGAAGTCTCCACAGCAGGAACAGAGAATGTAGACAGAAAATCAAAATGTTCTGCAGTGATTGCAGTAAACTGCTAATGTGCAAAACAGAGGCAAGTGGTTCCCTCTGTGGTTCTGGCAGTGTGAAATGCGTTTTCTGCTCTCTCTAAAGGGTGACCCACTTAAAAAGTAGTTGAACGATGACAGTAGACATCACCAAGGCTAAAACTAAATAGATACAGCTGTAGATGTTCTCCTAAAGGAGAATCTCACAGAAAATAACTCTGTCAGGGAATCCAGGCCTTGGTTTCAGTTAACAGTGGATGCAATTTCTCCTGCTCTTACTGGAGATGTGTGTTTGTCAAACTGAGTATAAAAATTATGCCCTATTTAAACCATTCTCCCTTGTTTCTCTCTCATCCATCCTGTTTCTGTTCTGTATTCTGACATTTCTTTTTGTCTCCCAGAACAGGACAAGATCTCTTGTCTCTGGACACTTCACATTCCAGGGTTTCATGGCTAATGCTTGTACCCCTGGTGTCTCCTTACTTGTGGCTGGATGTTATGAGGGAATCATGACCACTGTGATTTGGAACATACACAAAAAATATGATTTTCATGACCTTGTAAACTTTAGGTAGTAGGAGACATTATTCATTAAATTATGTGATAAATAATATGGAAATATTTGTGCTTTTTCCCCTTAAAGAAAAAAATAACTATTAGTCCTTATATTGTATTTTCATGTTCTGGTCAGGTTGGTCCCCAAGTTGAGTCCAGAATTGTGAGCAGCTGATGTTGTATTAACCTGGCCAATAACCAGATAAGAATTTCAGGTGAAATTCTGTCCCCAAGAAAGGGCAGCATTGCCAGCTGAAGGCTTGGATTGTCCCTGAGCCATCCTCTGAGTTTGTTTCTTAGGAAAGCAAGTGATTCCCAAACTGGCTGTCAGGGCTGAGACTGTTTGAAACCATCAGCTCCAATTGCTTTTAACTATCCCAACTTCAAAACAGGCATGGGATTTTCTGTACTAAATCCAAAGTGAAGAAAAAAAATGTTGCTTTTGGGGCTGGAAATTTGCATGAAGTACCAAGTTTAGCTGTAATTCAAATACATATGAGTGAGTTATGATCCCCTGAAGTTCACCAAGCCACCCTTGGAAAGAATGGGGCCACCCAGAGTACGGGGATATTAGTCCTTAGGAAAGGCTGCACATCTCTGAATTCCCCTTCTCCTTGCATGCTGTTCCTTAAGTTGTCTCCTGTCCAATAGATTTTATCATTTGCTGCCCATTTACTGCCAAGGCATTCTTGCACCTGCTGCAGCAGCTCCAGGCAAGGAACGTGGGGTACAAGTGCTTGTGCTGGAAGGTGCAGGATATTTTGAAGGATATTTTAAGGATCCATTCTTTTGCCAGTGATGCTCCATCCCTGCCTAGTTACCTTCTGGTTATTTTCCTCCCAGTTTGTGTCCCTGTCTCAGGCCTGCAGGTCAGTTTCTCTCACGGGGGTTGAGGACCTGGTTCACAGCTAAAAGCCTCTTTCCTGGCTTCTCTACATTTTGTTTTTTCCCTTGGGCACAGTGTTTAACTGGGATTCAGCCTTTCCAGACTGGCAGTGTTTCCCTAGTCCAGCAAGCAATGAGAGGTGAAGGTGGCACAATATTAGGTCTAGCTTGGGTGATACTTATTTAATATAATGAATAATGTTAAGCCTTTTTTTTTTTTTTTCCCCTGCTTTGTCTGCTTTCCTCATCCATTACAGATTTTCCTTTTCAGGTTTTGGAGGGGTGTAAAGATGAAGCTGTAGTTTCAGTAAAGTCACTAAGAGTAGAGTTGCATCACACCCACACAAATGATGGTTGGTGGTGCACTATTTCTGTACAAACATTTCACTGAATTTGTAGCTTTTGTATTGAGCTGCATTTTCCTCCTGAATGGTTTTTAAATGGTTGGTAGGAGAGGATTTGAGGTCCTTCAAATCTCACCCTCCTCCCCCAGTAAAATTCATGTTGCTATTAAACATGTTGGATGGAAAAATAATGCTAAAAATAGTTCAGAAATATTATTAATATAAAAATGAAAGAGGTTTTCCCTGTGGCTGTTTGGTGTCTTTATCTTGTGCCTGGGAATGCTGGTTTGGAGTCATGTGTGAAATGACGGGGGCTTTTCCTCCTCTTGTAAACCATTTATTCCCTTCTTGTGGAGAAAGAAGCTTTGCAAAAAGAAGTGAGGCAAAGAGAGACAAAGAGACTGTGAGGGATGGATGCCGGAGTGCTGATATTGGCACATGTACAGGTCTGTGTTCTTTGTGGCTGACACAGTGCACTGTGCCTCGGTGATGCAGCATCTGCCTTGGCACAGGAGCTCTCTAATATTCATGGAAGTTATAAAGCAGTTATAATGAAGACGCATTTCTTTCCTCTTTCCCCGCCTTTCTCCCTTCTTTTGAAACCTCAAGGTGTTGACTGGTGGCTCACTATAGCACTTAGTTTGTTACCACCCATTCACACCTCTGCGTGTCTACTGTCCCCACCTCCTCTCACACTTCCCTTGCTGTAACGATGTGTTGCAGAAATAAATTGTGTTGCACAATGAGTGCGTAGAAAGAACAAGAGGGTATTTAAAAGCTGAGAAATTGGAGAATTGGTGTGGAAAGAGAAAGAGAGGGAAGTGTTTTTGGCACACTGAGCTGGTAGTATATTATAATTCAGGCTCGATGTCTGCTGTGCTGCAGTGATTATAACACTCATTTGAATGCTGGAAGTTGAATTTAACAGGAAGGGATTGAAAAGCCCAGGACTTGGGGTGCTGCTTGAGAGCTTGGGAGCTCGGAGTGTGGCTTCTCTTCTTTCCTTTAGGATCTGTATGAAAAATAAATGTTTTTTCTGTTTTGGTTTTTGGGCTTTTTTTTTCCCCCATGCTCAGGTCTGAAACCAACAGAGGTCTTGCAAAGATTCTGCTTAATTGCAACCCTTAAAAATCCCACTCAATACCTGGAGAGGTTTCCCTTGGTGTGAAGAGACTTTCTGAGGCAGAGAAATGAGTTGAAATAAACATTTAGTGTTTCAGCCATGCAATCGTAACATTTTCCCCTAGTTCCACATCTCTCTGGGAAGATTGTGCCCCTTGATCACACTCTAAACGAGCCAAGGCCGTGCTTTGCATTCACACAGCACAAGCAGACACCCAGCACCTTTTGCATTCCATGTGCAAACCTCCTCTGCTCGCTCTTGGAAGCTGGGGCTGAAGGAGATGGTACCAAACTTTATTATTTTCTTTCCAATTCTGTTAAATCTCAGTGAGCTCCCAATTTGAAATGATGGCTTGCCCTTAAAGAGCTGCTTGCACTTGACAAGTGTGTGGCAGTACTTCATTAATTACCAGCAGCCCTTCCCAGCACAACCTCAGTTAGGTGGAATATTTGTTCAGCGCACATAATTATCTCTCTGTCGTTCTCTCTCTCATATCGATTCATGTGGAAAATATGATTAAAACATGAACATCTACAAATGATTCAGAATAACGAGAGGAAAGGCCATTGTTTTTTCACACTGACTATACGAGATTACTATAATTACAGCTGAATGGTTATACATTTCTCTGTGTCCCCCACAAGACTATGCTCATTCACAGCCTCGACATACTCTTTAAAATTAGAGAGATTTAAAAGAAATAGCCTCTTAAGGATGTTTCTTTGACCCATTAAGGACCTTTACCTTGGCACTTGTACATGTAATCTCTGGCATAAGGTCATGCAAAGCGGGGGTAGGGCTAGGAAAAGAAACACCAACCCTTCAGACATCTGTTGTGGTGCTTCGGCCAAGAGCGGAGGGGAGGCTGTGCCAGTTCGGCAGCCGCTCCTGCAGATTGCAGTCGGCTTGCTTTTGATGCCAGCGTTAATAATGTGGGCTTCCCGCTGAGTGGGTGGCACTGCCAGATTCCTAATTAGAGCCCACTAAAAGCAGCAAAAGGTGAAGTGGTCATTTCTTTCCACCCCCCACGCCTTCATCTCTTCTCCCAGCAGGTTTGTTTAGCTCCATTTTTGTTTCGGCCTCTGAGCCCGACGGAGATGAGTGGGGCAGGGTCCTGTGCGCTCTTGCCTTGATCTCAAATTAAACAACTGGAAATTTTGATCTGCTGAAGCCCTCAGGAAGGCCTGATTCACTGTGGTGTGTGTGGAGATGACAGAACAAATTTCACACTTCATCCATTGTGCGCAGTGGGTTCACTTGTTGTTTGCTCCTGCAGCTGGTGCAGACTCCTGAGACAGGACATGGTTATCCTGATTTGATACCAGCTAAGTGGGAAGAGCCTGGTTCAGAAGGCAAGATCATGTAATGTGGGCCCCATTGGCCACTCTTGCTTGCTCTTAAGAGACTAAAAACACTATTCCAGAGGGAGCTGTAAACACTATTCCAGAGGTTTGGTTTGTTCCTGAATAGCTTCAGGCTTCTTTTTTCACAGAATCATGGAATGGTTTGGCTTGGAATGGACCTTTAAGATGATCTTGTTCCAAATCCTTGCCATAGGCAGGGGCACCTTCCATTACCTCAGGTTGCTCCAAGCTCCATTTAACCTGGCCTTGGATACTTTCAGAGATGGGGCAGCCACAGCTTCTCTTTTAGGTTGGTTTCAGATTATTTGACCAATCTGGGGATCCTTGAAAAAGCTCTGGGTACTCAGGCTGAGAAATAATTGAATTGTAGGATTTTTGACAAGTGTGGCTAGATGTGCTTATGCCCTCTGGGAGAACAAGTTTGGAAACAGGCAGGACACGGAGGCACAGCTTGGAGAGACCAGCCCAGGTGGGCACAAGCCAGCCTGAGTGTACTGTGGCCATCACTTTTCAGCTGGATGTGGCACATCCCAAGATCTCTGTTGTGAAGGAATGGATGGGAAGTTCCTGAAAGATGGAATAACAGTTTTCAGGATGAGGTTTCTGCCTTTTTGCCTCCTCCCCTTCACTTTTCTTAACAGGGTGCCTCTTCAGAAGTTTATTGTAGATCTGTTTTCCTCTGGTTGCTTGATAAAATAATGGGATTAATGGTACCAAAAACCAGGCAAAATGCAACCTGCAAAATGTGGGGCAAAGTGTTCAGCAAGAATTACAGACCTGGACCTGAAGCTGCTGTCACTGCATCCATCATAAGGAATGTGCAGAGTTTTTCTAGACATGGAACAAGGCATTCAGTTTTTGCTTGTAAGGTTTCAGTTGTAAGCCTGGAAGTTGAGCTGCACAAAGTTATTTATGAATCAAAACTGGAGAAAGGAGTCCCGTGGACTCTTGCCAGCTGAAACTTCTGACTTTTTCTTGGCTTTACCTTTAATTTGCTGTTAGAAAACCTGTGATCAAGTTTAAGCCTGTGAGCCAGAATTAGCCAACTAATCAGCAGCCTTTCTCATCACCTGATTAAATGAAATCCTTCATAGTGTCCTGCCTTTTGATCAGTAATGCAATAGGATGCATATTCCAGGAATTGTGAATGCAGAACAATGAGTTTTCTGCCAGAATTATTTCAGCACAACTGCACTGCCCCCTCCAAATAGCCCCTGACTAGCTCAACCTTTAGGATGGGAGGGAAATTGCCTTACTTGGTGTCCACAAAATATTTATCATTGACCAGTAAATACCTTCTAGTTAAACATTATTTCAATTCCTTTCTATTTGTGTTCTATAAAAGAAAAAAATTGATAACTCTTTTTAAAATTATTATTATTATTATTTTTATTTTGCTATCTCCTAACAAGGACATAGTATTTATGACAAATGTTTTGGAAAATTCCTATAACATATGCATGGATATAAATGAGAAAGAGATGAAAGGAAGAAAAAGTCCAGGTTCCAGACAGGGTGAGGGAGAAAGGGAAAAAAAATAATTCTGACAGACAGCAAATGTGTATCTTTTGTTTGGTAATATGGTATCCATGTAATGTCTCTGAAATGGCCACAGTTAAAGTTCATGCTACATTAGGAAAGCAAAGTGGTTTACATTGAAACTTAATAGAAGTCAATTGTGTTTGAAACATCTGATGCAGAAATAAAACACCTTATGTTTTACGGGAGCGAGGAGCTGCATATCTGGCACTCGCTCTTCTTTCCAAACACGTGTGCTCCCTCTATCAGTCTGAGATAATCCAGGTCTGGCTGCTGCCCAGTCACTCCTCCCAACCAGAATTCCGTGAGACACGTTGGGCTCCCTGAGCACACTCCTCTCCCTCTTGGGCCACTCATTGCCTTGAGTGAGAATCAGTTATCATCTTCTACAAATCTGCCACCTTCCAAGAGAACATTATTAACAATGAGTATTTTTTTCTTCCATCATCATTTCTTTTCTTTGTTTGGGGACACCTTGGGTATTTTCCATCTACATTTTTTCCCCTGTTACTTAATGTTTTTTCATGCAAACTTCAAACTCTTAGAGTTCACATCAGAACATGATCTCTAGGGCTGCTGTTGTTTGATCCACTTCCCTACACAACCAGAAAATAAAGTTTCACTGACAAATCCACTCTGTTTTGTAGGAAGGTACAGTCACGAACTGATCCTCCCATTGAACTAAGTTTTCCTGTGGACACCTTCCAACTTCTGCTGCCTTCCACTCAATTACATGCTTATTTTCCTAATCCTCTATTTGACAGGCACAGAGTTTTGCATTTTTGCATTCCAGCTGAAACGGGAACCTCTATTCTTTGCTGCTTTAGATGTGTGCAGTTCACACCTCCAGAGTGTCAGGGGATCTGAACACAGGGAGTCAGGCTATGAGAACATAATCTAGAATTTGCAAGTATTAGTGCACTTCTGCACCCTCTTCTTTCTGGGGGCTGAAAACCAATTCAATTAGCTATTGAAGTGTTCTATTTGGTGGATTAGTTGGGATTTGGATTTTAAGACAGGATTGATGTGTTGTTTTGGGGTTTTTTTTTCTCTACAAGGTTATATGACAAGTCTACAAGAGAACTGAAAATATTAATCAGAACTCCAAATCCAAAGTTCAGTGTTGTCACTACTCCTTCAGTCATCCTCTCTTGAAATGTCACAACGTCTTCATTGGGAACAAGTGGCAAACTTTATCCAATCACTTTTGTATATGAGGTTCAAACTAAGTAAGTAAATTACACATTTGTTTTTTCCTTGTCTAAATTTAGGGGAGCTAATGTGTCAAAATTTATCTGATACTCTCCCTTAAAAATAAAAAAGAAATAAAAAAAGAAGGAAAAAGAAAATGTGAGTTTGTCAGCCGCAGTTAGGATTATATGCATTCAGCCTAATTGTTCAAAATAATTATTTTAATTTTCAATATAAATCTTAAATTCTTGTGGAAAATCATTCTGAAATGTTGTGAAAATCTGTATATATTTTCAACAGCTAGCAGTCATTTGACCTAGCAACATTTCCTATGTTTTCAGTGTATTTTAATTAGATGTTAAGGATACAATTAGGATAGGCCCTCTTTTTCAATTTAGGGCATGTTATTGGAAACCAGGATTGGTTTAGAGTCTTGATCTGTGCAAGAAAGGGAGATCAGGTTGTTCTACTTCATAGACTAATATATTAAATCATATTCTCCCAGCAGCTATCCCTGTTAAATAGAAATTGGTCAGTTTTGTACTTGTGTCAGAAGTAGGAGAACAACTTATTTTGTGAAACAATCCAAAGAGTGTGGAAAACCTGGTCCCAAAGGGAAAAGTGATAACTCAGTGAACTTCTCATGTCAAAATTTTAAACTTTGCTCTAGCATTCCCTTTCCTAGGGGATTATTTCCATGGCACTGAAGCTGTAAGTCACCTTCCATTACCAGGCTTTATTTTTGTTGGCACTCTGAGAGGTTTTCCTTTTTTCCTTTGCAAAACTTTGGTGAGTGTCTGAAGACAATCTGGTGTGCTGTGCATGAGAAGGCGAGGGGGCAGAATCTGTCTGAAAAGTGCTGGGGTGTTGTTCTGCAGACTTCAGTAGAACCCTGCACAGCACAATTTGTCACAAGGAAGGAAATGGCTTTTGCTCCAGCCAGAATGAAATGCTGAGCACAGGAATGAAAAGGAGCTTAGGCTGCTCCTTAGGAGGAGCTGGTAGAGAATGTAGAGCTGTATTTTTAAGTTAACTCCTCTCCAAAGCACATCATCATAGGATGGTCTGGGAGGAAGGGACCTTGTAGATATTCCTGTTCCAACCCCCTGCTAAGGGCAAGGACTCTTTCCACCACCCCAGGGTGTTCCAAACCCCATCCAGCCTGGCCCTGAACACTTCCAGGGATCCAGGGGCAGCCCCAGGTTCTCTGGGCACCCTGTGTGAGGGCCTCAGCACTTGCTGAGGGAAGAATTTCTTCCTAACACCCAATCTAAACCTCCTCTCTTTTAGTTTAATACCATTCCTCCTAGTCCTATGCCTTGAATCATATGCCTTGAACATCCTGAAGATTCAAAAATATACAATAAGAAATTCCTTCCTGGTTTTAGCTATGGCTACTTCAAGCCTTGAGCCATTCTGTAATGGGTTTTTTGGGGGGTTTTGTTTGTTTGTTTGTTTGTTCTTATGTGGAGAGTGTTTGTGTAGGTTTTTTTAACAAAAAGGTGGGGTTTTTTTAGGACTCCAGCTTTTCCTTTTCTTTACTCATTTGTTCTTCTGTTTGTTTTTTTTTTTTAAAGCACAACTCTAAAATGAACAAGACAATGAAATAAGAACACGCCTTCCCTACAAGAGTGCAAGTTTAAAACCATTTGAATGCACAGCTTAAGGAAGGAATCATAAGTTTTCTCACCATGACATTAATACTGTCATAAAAAACAGACAATGCTATGGTTAAATAAGAGTCCTACCTGGATTTTATCAGGTAGGACTTGATTTTTCCTAAAGCCACATTTTTCCTTACCACTAAGCTCTTGGTATCACAGAACCAGTTGAATATTTGGTCCTCCCAGAGGAGAAAATTTAGGATCTTGAGCAAAACCAGTTATCTAAAACTTGAAAAGAAGGTATGGCTTTTGGTTGAAAAAGAGGTGGCTGGGAGTGGGTGGTGTTTTTTTCATTTTTTCTATTTTGGTTGTTTTGTGGTCTTAAGCCCTGAGCCCTGGCTTTTGAATGTCCAGATTTGACAGCACTAGAATAATACTGGAAAGCCATTCCTGGTGGGGAAGGCTGCACACCCCAGTTCTGCCACAGTGTGTGCTCTGTGAGTGGGCCCAGTGTGAAGTCAAAACTTAGTGTTGCCAAAAGCCAGAGGAAGAAAGCAATTCCCTGGACAGACTGGGCCAGCAGGGCAGCCACGGGACAGGAGCCCTTCCTCCCCTGCCCTCCCTGGACATATGTTCAGCTCATGTGTGAGCCCTGCCCTGCCCCAGGCTGCTGCTGGGGCAGCTGGCTCCCATCAGTGCTGCTGTCAGCAGCCCCCCCAGCCTGCAGCACACTGGGCTGGGCTCTGCAGCATCCAGCTCCCAGCAGGGCTCCCTGGCCCAATCTGTTGGGCACAGTGAGTATCCCTGAGCAGGAGCCTTTGTCTCTGCTCCCCTTGATCACAGTGACACCGTCGGTAATTGCAAATACATTTCATGTACAGCATCCACAGGATTCATACAGCACTGCAGACCTTGGTTCTTCCTGGTGCTTTTAAGTTCTCAGCATTGGCTTTGCATCCATCTAGGAGAGTCTACCTCTGCCCTTCATCACTGCAGCTGCAGCATGGCAGGAAATCCTGTCTTTGGGGACCAGTCACTGCTGTCTCCTTCCTCCTCTCCTAGCCCCACGCTTGAGCAGTGCTGTTCCTTGATTGTGATCTAAATTGTCCTTATCTCATGCCAGACACCGGGATGGCTGCAAGGCTTCATTTCCTGCCGGGCACTGCCAGGCACAGAGCATATGCTAGACATCCACAGGCAGATGGGGCTGGTTGGGGCCAGTGAAGCATGAAAAAACAGGGGCCAGGGTAGGAAGAGGCTGAAGAACTCCATAAACTGGTTGAGTGCCACATCCCAAGCAATGTTAACAACTCATTAACATTCCCTACTGGGCTGGCAGGTCAGCACTGGAGGTCAAAAAAATTAAGGAATATTTTCTTAAGGAAACAGGAGGTAAAGAGGTTTAGATCCATACAGCTGGTGTAGGACACAATGCAAAGACTGGCCTGAAAGAAGGCAAAGGGGAATGCTTCATCTCAGTCTCTGCCTGCTTAACTAGGACCAGCCATCTGCCCATTTTCTACCTGGGATTCTCCCCATGCTGAGCTGAAACTTGCTTCATTATTCAAAAGCAAACTTGCCCAATGGCACAAGATGTTGGGAGGCAGCTGATTCGTGACCTAGCCAAAGACATCAGGAGGAGGGAGCGAGGTTTTCCTTTGAACCAGGCTCTGGAAGCATATGGCAGGCCTTGTACTTCAGGACGTGATCCATATGCTGCTCTTCACTGCCCATATGCTTTCTATATTTTCCGTATTTATTTATTTTAATCGGGATTGAGTCTGTGATCTTGATTTTCCTTTTGCTGCTGGCTGTAATTACATTTGGTTGTGCTACTGGAGGTAAAGGCAATGAGGTTAAAAACGAGCACCAGAGTGTTCAGTTTTGTCCTTTTAACATCGTCTTGTCCTGTGCATTTTATGTCGAGAGTTGTATTCTGGGTTAATGATCTGTAATGCTGTTAGTTTACATTTCTCCTTGTTGCAGCTCGGAAGTGGAGTTTCATTGACTCAGGGTCAGAGAAGAGACAACCACCAACAATAGAGCTGTACAAACATTAACTGATATTCACTGTTTATTGTGGGGTTAGAGGCTATAAATCAGTGTATTCCTATGTCACTGGAAAAAGCAGCAGAATTGAGAAAGCAGCTCCAGACTCTGCCTCCAACCAGTGTGGCAGAATTTGACCTAAGATATTTAAGATTTATTGGCACAAGGAAGCACTATCAGCCACTCTCTTTGTCCTTCTCACTCATACAGGGATATTCTGGCTCCAGCAGGGCCGTATTTCCTGCTCTCTTCAGCTGAGCCCTTCCTGTCCCAAAGGCTCCGTGGTGGTGACAGATTCGGCTCCTTCACTCCCAAACCGAGCAAGAGGTGCTGGGGAGGTCCCACCTGTGCCCTGCACACCTGGAGGGTCCCTGCTGGCAGCCCCCAGCCCAGAGGAGCAGCAGCTCCTGAGCACAGCACAGGGCTGGCACCTGGGGTGGGAGGCTCCATCCTCAGTGCCTGTTCCTCCTTCCACGCTCCAGCGGGGATGCCCCTGGCATTCCCCACGCAGCCGGGCAGCAGAGCAGGAGCTGGAATAGCAGCCCCTGCCTGGCATGTCCAGCCTGTGCCCATCTGCAGAAAATCCACCACGAGCTAAGCCAAAGTATTTGTGGGAACAATGAGTGTCCAGAACAAAATGAAAGCGTTCTGAAAAGAAGAGCAATGTTTTTGGGTATTTATTTCTTCAGCGTGCAAGAAGTCCTGTTTTCACACTGCTGCTAAAAATAGTCACTCCTCACAGACAAAGGGCTTGATGGCCCAATCATTTTAACCACGTGCTTTTTGTTTTTCTGTGAACCTGCTAAATAATTAGCAGTGAAATTTGGTTTCTTTTTTATTTCCACATTTTCGTAGGAAGAAATCTCCTGACAAAATAACTCCTCTTTGACATTGGGGCAGGGGGTAATGATTTTGGTTTTGCTTAGATTTTTTTTTTCCTGTGGGAAAGAATGCAGCATCCTCTGGGTCTGATATTAATGTAACCAGACTCTTTTGAGGATCCTCACCAGTAACTAAATGACTCTTCCTCACTTTTTGTTGCATACAAAGAACAAATGAGCAGATTGGGTATTTCCTGCATGAAGTGATGACATCTGTGTATTATTGGGGAATACTTAAGTCCTTTATTACTGTCTAGTAACTCACGTTAAAATTATTTGGAATTAATGACAGTTTTGTGTGAACAAAAACAATGTCCTGTACTCTGAGTGGTTTTATAATTGACGTGTTTTTCCACCACAACATTTTTAGATACTGAGAAGATCTTATGGTATCGAGCACTCAGAACAAAACAAGGGCCTTTTTTCAAGAAGAACCATCTCTAATTTTCATTTAAATCTTGTGCTGAGAAGTATTTATCTATAAATACTTTTGGATTTTGTGTTTGTTATTACTGGAGAAAGGAAAGTGCCAAAATACTGCTCGTACGTCTGTTGTTTCTGCTCTCAAAAGGAAGCAGTAGATATTACAAACCTCACAGAAGAGCCTGCTTTTGTGAGAATATAGAGAACCTTATCCAGAAGGGAGCTTTAGAAAGAAAACTCTTCAGGAGATTTTGGAGGAAGGCCTTTTGGTAGAAAATCGAGTATTCAAAACTCCAAGATTTTCTGTTAAGGAGGTATAACATGGTTCTCCCAGGATATTGGGGGCCCTGCAACATTGAACTTCCCCTCCTGTCCTTTCAGACATCACAAAGCTTGAAGAAGATGCACTTCAGTGTTGAGTGGACTCTAAGCTGAACCTAACGGGATATTGAAATGCTTTGTGTTAACAGCAGCAAAAACTATTTCTAATTTCTACAGTAAAATTTGTATTGAAACTTTCTGTTCTACCCATTCCCTTTGACAAATATTTTTATTTTCATCTCAATTGGGAAGAAACATCAAATGAAAAAATGCTGGAGTTTCCAGAGCACATGACTTCCAGTAGAACTCCAGTTAGGAAAGATGGAAAATGTAGGAAAGAATTTGAGTTTCAGTCCTTCTAAGGTTTAGTCATTTCTCTGCTTTAACACGTAGGTTGTCATATAAATATAGGGTCTCATTTACTTCTTTCTACACTTTTTTGAGTCATTGGATAAAACCCAAATCTTTAGCTCATGGCAGGATAATTCTCTGGGCAGCCTTCCCTTCCTGTCAGAAGCAGCTGGAGAATGGGAAAACCTCACTTGGGCTCTGCCATCCTAACCTGTGCAAGCCTCAGGCTGCTGCCAAATCAAGTGCTGGTAATGATGGCACCCTTTGCTCTACTGAGGCTTGAATGACAACTTCCCTTACAATTCTGGAAAGAACATCATTATCCTGCAACGTGTTCTGAGAAACTTCACATTTTAGCTCTGCTGGAGAAGACACGGAAGTACCCATGTGTTTTATGGCAAGCCTTGGAGGGGAGTTCCCAAGCATAAATAGACAATAGAGGGCAAAACAAGTCTTGACTGGATTTTAAGGGCCCGAGTGAGGCAGGGTCCTTGATACAAAGCAGAGGTAACACCATGAAAGTTTGCTTGGGTGTGTTGCTGTCGCACTGAGCAAACTGGTGTTGGCCAAGAGGGTTTTGGCACGTGGGCTCAGGTAAGGGCAGAGCAGAGCAGAGCCTGTGCTCTGCAGCCTGAGGGAAATCCATGCTCCTGTCCACCCTGCACAGCTGGAACTGGGGAAGAGGATGGGAAGTTGTGAGACCCAGACTCCTTCTCTCTGGATGGGGTCATTTTCTCTTTGTTCTCCAGGTGACATTTTAGTGCATCTGTGTCCGTCTCCTCTTTCCCCATTTAAAGGATAAGAACCAAACAAATCTGAAAATGTCTCCTGCATCTTACAGCAGTGAGCTTTGATTCACACTTCCCTTAATTCACTGCTGTGAAAAATGGGCTGGCATCCTACTGTGAATTTAAATACTCCCAACCCAGGAATAAATGGATCCCATGGCTCATTTATCTTTCAGATATTAATTAATAGTGGTTAATTGTAGTTATGAACTGCAGCATTCTAGTCTCCAGCATCCATACATTTTATTTAATATATTCTGATTAAGGTGGAGTCAGCGAGTTGGAGAATAATTAAAACAGCTCTTTGCCATCAGCTTCTTACAAAATTTCAGCTTCCTCATGAATTCATAAGAAGATTGCATCTGCCTCTTCAGAGAGAGAGAGTTGTTTTGGGGCTGAGCATGGCAAACACTGTGGGAAGATCCATTTGAACTTGGTTTGCCTGTCCTTGGTGCCACAGACTGACACGCCACCACCTTTCCCAGCATGGCACTGATGGAATAACTCTGCACGCCTGCAGTCTTTGCTCTAGAATCACAGGGTGACAGCAGTTTCCACTCTTAATACTGCCCCTCCATTATGCAATGAAATAGTTGATAATTTGAGTAGGGCAGCCCATGCCTGTGAGTTTAGAGTACAAGAAAATTCCATGAATGGTTGGTATTAACTTTCTGAAACCTGTGGTTACCCCAGAAAGGATGGGTCATAGTACAGAGCTAAGAGAGTACTTTGCTTGGATAAATACCATTTTCTTCATAGATTCATGGAATAGTTTGGGTAGGAAGGGACCTTAAAATTCCTTCATCCCAATCCTCTGCCATGGGCAGGGACACCTTTTACTAGACCAGGTTGCTCCAAATCTGGTATTTTCTTATTTCATGACGCACATTTCCCTTTTCTGGACACATATAAATACTATTTTTCTGTGCTTTGTTGAGATTTCATTTATTGGTGGTGGCACAAGTAGATTTCAGGCTGATGGAAATACAAAATATCATTCATTTTAGTCTGTTAATGAGCTTTGGTTTCAAGTGTCACCCCTGATGCTTTGAGTGCAGGGCTATGTTTGAATCACCTCACATAGCTCTGGGCAAAGTGGGGGTCCATGAAGGCTGGCAGGTGCTAAGGCCCAGCACACTGCAGGTTTTAAGGGTAGTTTCCTGAGGGATTTCCTCCTGAAGGCAGCTATTGTTTGGCTGAGAGACAGCCATATCCACTCTGCTCCCAGTGGCATCCTGAAACACTTGCAACACAGAAAAAATGATGACTCCAGAATTGATTTGATGATAAAGTTTCCCCCCACCCCTCACAAATGCTTGTGGCTGAGCTCTGGCAGGGAGATGTCCTGTTGGAAACTGAACTTCGTTCATCTGGGCTCTGGTGGGAACCCCGTGTTCAAGATAAACATAAGAGTGCTCTTTGAAGTTGTTTGCTCATCAAAAGCACAGTTACTTTGTTTGTATTATGCTTGATACTCCCATGAGATGTAGTTCAGTTTATGGTATAAAACCTTGGCAAGAGGAGGCAGTTAAGAAAGAAAAATCCCCCTCAAACCAAACAAAACCCCCTTTAGGCTGCTGGGAAGGTGGGAATATTGTTCTCAGAGTCCCTCAGATGTTTCTCTTCATAGCATTTAACAGATTTTAATTTTACTTTTCTGTTGTCTATGTGAAAAATCTTCCTCCTGCCTCCAATATGTTTCAGAGTCTTTTGGGCTAACTTACATGTTAATTCACTTGGGGTTTTAAGCTTGGCCAGGACTTTATTGTGTTACTAATGTGGTGGTTGTGCTCTGATGATCTCTGACTGCCACTGCTGAAGGAGTAAAAATCCCCCTGTGCCAACAATCATTCACTCCTTCTTTCTCTGCATCCCATGGAATGGATGTTACTGATGTAGCTTGGATGGTAGTTTTTAGATTTGAAAATGATCTATACAAATTCTGAGCTGGGTGAAATAGAAGCTGCCAGAGGCATAATGGAAATGTGACAGGATGGGAATAAGTTCTGTTCCTAGAGAAGGCATCATCCATCCTCACATGTTTTATCATACATGCATAAACACTGATGGCTGAAGGTGTCTGAAATGTACTTTTATCAAGGTCACAGTTTGAGCTCGTAGCTCAATTATCAAGTTTCAGTGGTGAGCGGAGGTTTAGACTTTGTTTTTCCCTATTCATAATTTGGAGAAACCTTAACCAAACAACAACCAAGTAAAAACATCTTGGAAGTAAGTCATAGGAATGAACTGGTCACTCTAAACGTTAATTTTCCAAGTTTTGTGGAGATGCAATCAATCCCCAACTGTAACAAATCTGCGAGTCCCAGCAATGTGTAGCAAGATGGGTACCATATGCATAAATATGTATATTAATATATAATCTCTATAAGTGTGTAAAAACGCACTCTGAGCAGTCATAACTGAACTGAGGGACATTTGTCATCACAAGGGACATGAATAGGAAAGGAAAATTACTTTTTTTCTTATGGTGTGATTTTTTTTTCTTTGAGAGAAATGATACATTCCCTGCCTCTTTCTCATCTACATTACTGATAATTGATACATCTGAAGAAATACTGGGAAATTAAACGTAATTTCAAGCTTCTTCATTGCCTTCTGAGAATCTTTAAGTAATTTGCTTTTAGTAAAGAATTCAAGAAGGATGTCACTGTTATAAAACTGGTCGTCATTGTAACAATGATAATTTTTTAAAAGGCGAGACATCTAAATCATAGAACAGCTAAGCTCAGGATTTTCAGAGCACTTTAAGTACATAATTTTTGTGGTTGTTTGCTTTGAGTTGCTTAATGTAGTCATCTAAAATTCAAGACTCCTAAAATCACTCCATGGAATTACTCCATCACTACATGGATTTTGCCCAAGATCACAGTGGGAGTCTGTAACGCTGCTGGGCCCAGAACCTACATGCTGATTCTGACCTTGCTTAAGCTAATCTTAAATCTTCTATAGTTATTAATGTCAGTTGATTTACTTTTTATACAAAATTACTGTCACCAAGATTAAAATTCACATTTCCAGACTTTTCATCCTGTGCTTTAGCTCAGCAGAAAATAATTCCTTCTCCATATGCTATTTTTTGGATGCGCTTTAAAATCAGATGCTTATCTCAGTCTTCTTTTGGCAAAAGTGAACTGGAAATCCCAGCTGGAGATTTCTATTCTGGCTGTGTCAGGAATGTCTTGGGAGCAGCTTTCTTTGCAGTGTTTCAGTGCTGCTCATTCTGCTCCCATTCACAATATCAGGAAGTACAAAACAAAATTTACATTCTGGTGTTTCAGAATAAGGGAAATCTCCTTGATTGGTTTAGAGGTGGCTGAAAACACTCATTTTTTAAATAGAGCTGTATAGCTAGGGACAAGCTCACAAGTGATTTTTATTTTCTCTATGTTTACCTCAGACAGAAAAGCAAGGGTAGAATTTAGGCCAGGGATATCTAATACAGCTCTTAAGTTCATACTCAGTCTCTTGACAGTCAGGGTGTTATGCATGAAGCTGTTTTTGTCTTTCTGATTCCATATTTCTATGTGCATGCACAGGTTGTGATGATGCAAGGAGGCAAAGCTCAGTTTAGATGCATTTCAGGTTTTACCTTGTTGATAAAACCATCCCTTTTTCGAACAGATTGGACTCACTGCTTGCCTAGCCATGAGTTTCTCCTTTATTATGGTGTTAATAATGATCCAAAATATCCTTTAATCTCTCAAGAATTCCTCCTTTTCTTGTGTAAGAGGATCACTCAGATTTTTTCTGTGTCTCGTAGCTATGGTTCAGTCCAAGCGAGGTGAGAGAATGTGCTGCTTCAAAGGTGATTCAAGTGAGCCTAATGTTTTAGGCTCTTTCAGAGTCTTTTCATTTTCAACAAGGACCTCCTGAATCTTGGTTTATCCCCAGGTGTTTCCACTGACATATAACTGGCTCTGAGAACAACCACGTGTGTTCTGCTAATGGGAGACGGCACTGGCGTGCTCCTCAAAACTCTGTGTACAGCCTGGCTCCTGCTCCTGTCCCAGCTTGATTTACTTGGAGTGTTATCTTGGAGGGAGCTGGCTCTGAAAATGAGAGTAGGTGGAAAAAGTTTCACTGAAAAGAACAAATTAATGTTTCCTGTCTTCCATCCACACAGACACTTTTGGACAGAGCTTCTGCTGAGGTGTGTACCATATGTAAGTACTCTTTAAATCTGGTTACTCTCTGGTGTCATGACCCAGAGAACAAACACAGAGTTGTTGAGTGGATAAGCTGCAGGTTTTTCCCTTTTTCTTTGCCCAGCATTTCTAAATTTCTCCGTTCATGTCTCAGTCCCGTGGGTTTTTTTCTTTTTTTGCGTGGGACATCAAACACAACTTTTGATTCTGTACTGCCAGTGAAAATCAGGATTCACCTGTGAATTGGTAGGCTCAGAGTTAAACACCCATTGCCTACAGCTGGGCACTTTGTAAAATATGCAGCTTTGAGAGGGGCTGGAGGCCTATTGGGACCCTTTCAGCCAGCTCTGACCAACTTTGGAGGGGGTGACTGTCCTATCTGCCCACAAAGGACAGGTGTGGCAGCATATGTCCTCTTGTTCTGCCACTCCTGAGGGACCAGCATAAAAACCACATTTTGGTGGGATTATGAGTACTCCTGCACCTTTCTTTAGCTTTACATGTTTCCTAAGTAAAGTAGTGTCAACAGAGCTCAGCAAGCAGGGATTCTTTTTCCATGGCAATGATTGCTGTGGCTCACAAGCTTGCAGGGTATGGGTCAGGATTCTTTGGAAAACTGCTATTAAAAAACAGTATTTTTACTTCAAAAGAAGGTCCTGATTATGATCTATTAGCTTGATTGTGGAAATTAGGATTGTTCTTACATTGCTAATACCTTTATTTGTTGTCTTGGAATTTCAGCTTTTGAAAATAATTTCTCACTTGACAAAAAAGCACCCTCACTTGCTGTCCTCCAGTGCCTTCCATAAGGTCCATCTGCTCTTGGCTGAAGAGTGAGGTTTGAGTGCTCTTGAGAGGGTTTGGTGCTGTGTTCATGTAGCAAAAATGAAGGATACTCACAGCCTGGCATTGTCACTGGCTGTCCTATTCTGCCTCCCTCTTCCTTGTCAGTTCATTTAGCTAATTCCTTTCTTCTTAAATTACTCCCTTCTGCTTAACAACTTTCACAACTTGTTTGCAACCACCCGCAGTCACTGTGGTTGTGTATTCTTTTCTGGGGGATATATTAGACTGTTTATTTAGGCTGAAAGCTGCGAAGGGAAGGTTTGCAACTGTGTTTTCATGCTGTCTAACACCACCAGAGCCTGACCATTGTTTGTTTCAAAACAGCCTGCAATAAAAACAATTGATGTTGCACGCATTCATCAACAAAAGTAATAAAACAGTTGTAACTAAATCCCTTTATTTATTAAGCTGTTGCGCCCCAAGACTCTGTGAATGGGCCAGAGAAAGGCAAATGTGGCCCACAGAGAATTCACAGAGCAATTGTTGCTCTGAAGAGCCCATTTCACCTGCTCTCCCCTCCTCTCTCGTTCCCGTCAGCGTCTCCGCTTGGAGCTTCTGCTCCAGGCTCCAATCAAGCGAGCACCCAAATTCCTAGAGGTACCATTTTGCAGCAATATGAGCCTAATTGTTTCTAGATTGAATATTTTCATGGGGTATCAGTCTCAGTGTTCCTGGAATTAGCATGCTCACTGAAGGATTGAAGATGCTTATCGGGCCCGACAGCTTTAGTGTCAGCGGGATCACCGGCAGCTCCGCGAAACTGCGCTGGGCTGGCGACAATATTTATCTATGCGGAATGGAGACATATGGCCAGAATCATCCGCTCCCTTTCCTCAGTAATTAAAACATCTGGGAGCACAAAAGGGCTGTAAGAATAAAAAAAAAAACCCTCTCTCTGCTAAATAAAACAGGAGCGTGGTGCTTTTACATAATTGCCAAGGCTTTCTCTTGCTGTTGTGGCGGCGTCTCTGGAGGACCAAGCTTCCCTAATGTTTTTTGAATGTGTGACGGTCAATAGAAGCACAAACTGAACTGAGCACAGCACTCAAGCTTTTTATTAATACTGTATCTTACTTTATTTTCCAAAGGATGGATTTGAATGCTCCTGAGAGGGATTGCGGATTATTTAAGGAGTAGCAAAAGCATACTGAAGTCATCAACTGTTTTACAGACCATGATTACACAGTGATAGCTTTCTGTGTCTGGAGTATTCTGTAGATATATCTTTGATAAACACTATTTCACTCAGAGCTTTGAGGTTCAAATTCAGACCAGGGCAGCATGATGACAGCTGTTATCATTTGATAGATATTCAGTACAGTGTGTGAAGTGTGTTTAATACAGTTTTATGTAATTTTCAGAGATTATGTGTCCCAAATACAAAGCCATCTCAAAATGAAGTAATTGTCTAACTTCTTGGCCCTTGAATCCCCAGCAGAGCTGTGTGCTCCCAGCCTTGCAGGGCTGGACTTCAGAAGAGAAATCTTATTTTTGATATGTAACACTTTTAAATCCTAAAATTTGTCATCTGCAGAGATGGGCGGCCATTTTGAGAGTTACTGTTGTTTTATTGTGTACAGGGCTCACAGTGTAGTGCTTTGTAGAGATTTTCTTTGGTTTGGTTTTTTTTTCTTTTAATGGAGTAAGATCATAGGATTTTTAAGGTTGAAAATGACCTTAAAGATCAACAAGTCTGCCAGCCCAGCACCATGATTTGGATGGATGTTATTCAGTCTCAAGTACATGAATAACATCTCATTCATGTTTTGCTGACAGTGGTGAATTTACCCAGTATCTCCTGAGGGAAGACTGAGAAACTGAGGCAAAGGGGTGGAATAGAATTGCCCACAAACACATAAAAATCTGTGCCTAAACTGGCTAAATTGAATTAAGCTCCTCTGAGGCTCCTCCTGTGACAGCTTTGTGTTTTGAAATCACAGCTGAGCATTACCCAGTGCTCCCAAGGAACCAGACTAGAGGGACACAATGAATTTTGTCTTCAAGTTTGTGCAAGTAAAAAACCCCACTACCACTGAGGAATGATACCACAGCCAGTTTCTGTAGAATTGCTCATTGCTAGGCCCTGGTCTGTGATATCTGCACCTGTGTAACACAGCTGGCCAAGCACAGCCCGGGCTGCTGATGGGGATGAGTGCCCTCACCTGCTGCTGGGACCCACATCCCCTCCCTGACTCCTTCAGAGCAGGAGTTTGGTGCTGACTCCTCCATTGCTGAGGTGAGGATGCAACCTCCTTGCCTCTTACGTGTCTTCTGGATTTAAAAACATTTCCAAAAAGTGGTGATACTTGGGTACCTTTCCCTTCCATGCTCTGGCAGTGTTACAGCAGCAGCTCTTGACATCTGGAGACTCTGCTTTTACAACTGCTCCAAGGTAAGGGCTCCTCTGTGGGCAGTTATGGATGGGGCTGCAGTTTGTTCCTGTGTAAAGGACGATCTCCTGCCACCAGTTTCTCTTTTGGAACCCTCTGTGAGTGCCTGAAGAAACCTCAGCTTGTCATGTCTGGTTTGTGTGGAGCAGGAAGAGGTAGGGCCCAGGGTTTGTGAGGTATGTAGGTGATAGACTTGTGGCTTCAATTTTAAGAAGTGCTGTAAGGAAGGACATGGGATGAAAGGCTGGTTTAGGGAGGTAGATAAAATGGAAACAGAGGGGAGGTGATAAGGAGAAGAGGATTAAGTTTTTTGCTGTGAATTTAGGAAAAAACATGGAACTGCAGAAGCTGGGTGCTGCTGGTGTTTAGTTTGCACTTCACATTTGCTTCCAGCAGTACCCGAGCAGACTAAATTGAGAGCCATTGGCTGTAATATCCAGATTAGCTTTAGTATAGTACTGGGAGGCTTTGCAGAGCAGCACCTCTGCACTAATTTAGCTCTTTGTCAATAAAATGAGCTCTTGTGATGTTTCCAGTAACTGAACTGGCCTCTTGACCCGACTTGGTCCTGCCATGCTGCATTGAGCTTGGGCAGCACAGCTTGGCTCACAAGTGAGGCATGTAAGGAGAGAGACTTGGGCAATCTCAGTATCCATATTTCTGATTTGTTACTTCTCTTCCATAAATCTTATGGCTTCTTTTAGCTGAAGGTAGCTCTCCCTGCAGTGTTAGCAGCTATTACATTTTGTAGAATACCCCAGATAATGACAAGTGATCCTTTTTCTAAAGAAAACTTATCCCAGCAGAGGTCTAATCCAATACACTTATATGACAAACAGCTGAAGCCTTGAAAATGTCTATCTGGCTCAAAGATTCAATTAAATCCAGCCCAGTTCTAGGTGTACTTCCTAATTAAAGTATTTGACATCCACACAGACATAAATATTTATGCTTGGTAGAACCCATCCCAAACAGCAAAACAAATTACTCTGACAACATGGAAAACATGAATGCTCTCCATGGCTCTATTATTTGCGTGCATAGCTTAAGTTTCAGCAGCTGTCATTTTAAAAACTGTGGAAGAAGCTGTCAGATATGATTGGGAGAAGGCTGACAGTATGAGGGAAGGTGATAGTTTTAGTGGGAATGGAACAAGAATTCTGCAAGCAACATTGTGGACCCAATTCAGATCTCACTTTCTTAGGCTCAGCAATCCAGGCCATATTCTCAAAGATTTCATCTTTTGCCCTGTCTGGGTGCCACAAGAGCTCCATACAAATATGGCAACAGATCATTTTTACCTTGAGAATTGTGAATATTTGTTTGGTGGGTTCCCTGTTGCTGCCTCTTCTGCTCTGGCCAGTAGCCTCAGCCAGATGTGTGTTACATGTCCATGTTTCCTGGTTTCCTAACAAATCCAGAAACCATCCAGTCCCTCATAAATTCCAATGTTATCAACCCCTAATTCCTGCAGCCCCACAGTCTAGTACAGACAAGCGCTTTGCAAGATATTTTGGGGCTGTGTTTTTGTGCTTTCTTTGGAAGTTGAAGTTACTGGCAGAAACAAAGTTCTTAATTTATAGCATTAGTTAATTTTCCCTGGAGACTCAGGATCCTAAACTATCCCAGTTCTGTATTTTGAACCTATCAAATGGCATAATGAGGGTGGTCATGATTTAACATTCTTCTAGCTGGTGTAAACAAGGGATCTTGGATTTGGAAAGACCCCAGTGTTCAAACAAAAAAATAAATCTCAGAAGAAAGGTTCAGAACCAAGATGCATACAAGATTAGGTGTTTCTGCTTTGTTTACCAGCCTTCATTTAACCCCTAATTTTTGTTTTCCCCAGTGCTTTACAGTTGAAAATGGGATTAAAAAAGCAAACCCAAATCTGGGGACATCTCATAGAACAGAACACACTTGCATTTATTTTATTTATTTAACAACAGACATCTATTTTTAAAGCAGTCAGTAATCACTCACATCCCTGCTTCCAAGCTGGAAGAACACTGGTCATAAATAGTGTAACAGACTTGGTGCCAGGTGAGCATCTGCATATTTTTTCCATTTTCCTCCTTTTGTGCTGGTGATGCTCCAGGATCCCAGAAAACTAACTGAGTCCCTATCCTCCCCTCTGCTTCTGTGGTCACTTATGGAGTGGGCACCCCTTTATCCATCCCACCTTGGCTGTTCCCTGCATGGATCCCCCAAGCTCTCACGTTGGCCTCTGCTCCCTGTAGGAGAATCCAAACCTGTAGTGCTGCCAGCTTGGAGCAGGGCAAGGGAGAGGCAAGGCCGGGATACCCCCAGGGAAAAATCCATTTGTCTTGATGCCTTTTTGAGGCTGCCTAAAAACAGAGCCAAACAAAATTAGGAGAATAAAAAGCAGTTCTATTTATTGAAGGGCCTCCACGTATGTTAAAGGCAGATGAAGCCCCCAGGTGCTACACCCAAAATAGACCCTGGGTCATGGGTTTTCACACTTTTATAAGTTGGGTCCATTTGCATATTGGGGGTTAATCTTCCAATTACAGCTTCAGGTAAAGAAGTCATTTACCCCAAATTTGCTCCCCCCAACTCACTTTTGTTTACATTTCTCAGGGCCTGAGACAGCGAGGTGTCCTTGATTCCCAGGTCTAGAGAGGAATTTTTGCGTCTGACTAAAATGTGAAAGCAGTAGTTAGCACTCAATATGGAGTTTAGAGTCATACACTAAAGAATTGCAGGACTACAAATATATGAAAAGTATAAAAGCACAAATCCTAAGGCATCAGTGTCCCTTTTCCCCAGGCACATTTGGAGGAACACAGCGTATGGACCCCTGTGGGGATGTTTCTCAGAGTGCAGGGTGGAAAAGCCTGCCCAGGCTTTTCTAGGAGCTGTTCCTTGGGAGAGCAGCCCAGATTTACTCTGCTGGGCTGTGTAGCTGGTTAGTGTTAACATTGCCTCTGTGAGCATTGGGGGAATTGTAGTAAATCTTCCAAGAACGGAGAGCTGGTTTCATCTTGTTTGACACATTGTTTCCTGATAAGAGCTGCTGGGAAAATACTTCAGTTTTCTTGTCAGACCAAGCTAGCTGAGTTGCCAGGAGAGACTCTGAATCCACAAGGTCCTGAAAAAGAAATTTAAACAGCCACGCTGTGGAGGGAGGGAACAGTGATGTGTGAAATGGCTGAACACCAGGGGCAACTATGTGAGGTACAGATAAATGTAAAAGTACATGGAAATATCTCTTTGTCTCTGCCTGACAAAGAAAGGTGAAGCTTTTAATTTTCTCTGTGATTCCTGGTTGCTGTTGCTGTCTCCCGAGTTGTGCCTCCAGGTGGGGCTGAGATGTTTGATCCTGACTGAAATTTGCAGTACCCAAAAGCTGCAAACTAGGGACTTGTTCACCTGGTGAAACTTTGGAGAGCCAAAGTGACTCAAATGATGCTGTGTAGTTTACAGGCAACAGGGAAAAGGACACAAAACCAGTGCAGGAATGTGCTTTATTTTTTATTTTCGGTGGAGTGCTGAAGAGGTTTGGTTCATTGTAGCTTAGTCCCACTGCAAGCCTGTTCCTTATGTTATAGTTCCTGCTCCCATGCATCCCAAGATTTCTCATAATCCCCCTGATGCTTCTTGGAATCACAGTCTTCATTGCAGAATGTTGTTTTGAAAGTGTGGGAGTGTGTGCCAGCAAACACAGAGGCTTCTGTTCTGAAAACCCAAAGCTTGGGTAATTCTTGAGCTCTTTTTGTGTGCGTGAAGTTAAACATTGCTTAGGTTTTGATGGCAAACCTGCACTAAAAATTGATGCCAACCTATGTTGCAACCCACAGGCTGTGCATGGGCTCGACAGGACTTGATGGCTGGTTTTTGACTGAAGTCCTTTCAGACTCTGAAATTCAAGGGCTGCAAGCTCAGATAAAACTAAACAGACTTTCCATGAACCACAGTGAACTGAAGCCATTATTCTCAGCAGAACTCACACTGAGTGGTGTTCAGCCCTGAACTGCATTGACTCCAGCAGAGAGCGAGCATTTGCTGTAAAACAATTGTGGATGTTTATTTTTGGCATCTCTGAAAATCCAGCCATGGGCCAGGTGTGTAGCAAGGATTTATTTGCCACCTGAGCTGCAAAGTATATTCTGTGGATCCAGCATGAGGCAGAAATTAAAACATGAGTGTGGAGAGGGATATGATTTCATCATCATATCTATGTGAAGTAGGAAATGCATCTTCATACCCTGTGAACATTTCTTTTCAATCTGAGTTTCTAGTTGCAAGAAAGGATAAACACTTTTGAAAGAGCACACTCATGACAGACACACACAGTGACAAACTTTTAAAAAATACATGTCCCTAATTTTCTGAGCAGCTGTTTAAAACTAGATACATGTCAAAAATTACCTTAGTGATGTCAGCTCAGCCTTTTGCATTTTTCACTACCTGTCCCTGGGCAAATTCCGATCCACCACCCTGCACAATCAGAGATGTGTTTCTTCTACAAATTAAAGTAGTTAAGCAAAATGAGAGCTTGAATAGAAAAGTTTATAAATTAGCTATGAAGTTCTGTAAACATGTTGGCTCGGCTTTTTTTGTTTGTGGGGGTTTTTTTGTTTGTTTGGGTTTTTTTTCTTTTTTAAGACTTAATTGCAGCTCTAAATGTTTAATTCAGAGATTTCAGCAGCAGACATAGCTAAGGGTTCTGATGGGGCTGCTGCAGCACAGCCTCCTGTCTGTCAAATGGACAGTGCTCCCAGAAAAAACAACCCAGATTCCCCAAAAGACATCTGTGTCAAATTGATGATGAGCTTGACTGGCATCTTAGAAAGATCTTGAGATGGCAAGATTAACCCTCAAATGGCCTGGGAGGCAAAGGGCATGGCATTTGAAAAGAGGGCCACACACAGGACTTGGCAGGTGGAAAAACCTGCAAGACTCAGCTAAATGCAAGTCTTCAGAAAAGAAGAACTTTGAGAACTTTGGAACTGGGGGAGGGGATGCAGACTATGCTGTTGGCTCTCCCTGGTTATCCTTGGGATGGTACAGGTTTTTAGGATGTGTTTTCTATGTAAATAGCCACCGTGGAGTTCTTCGTGGAAGTTACAGGCTGTGTAATGTTCATCAGGCAATATGTTGGAAAGTCCCAAGCACAGAACCCTAAAATACACTGAGCTGGAGGGGACTCACAAAGATCATCGAGTCCAGGTCCTGGCTCTCCACAGGACAACACCAAAAATCTCACTCTGTCCCTGAGGGCATTGTCCAAGCACTGCTGGAGCTCTGGCAGCCTTGGGGCTGTGACACTGCCCCGGGGAGCCTGGGCAGTGCCCTCCACTCTCTAGGGAAGAGCCTTTTCCTATCACCCAACCAAACCCTCCCATGGCACAGCATCCATGCCATTCCCTTGGGTCCTGTCCCTGGTCACAGAGAGCAGAGATCAAAGCTGTCCTTTGGGAGGAGCTGCAGCCCCCGTTGAGGTCTGGCCTCAGCTACTCCCTGTATGGTTTTCCCTCTAGACCCTTCATGTCCTAGTGCTCCTCCTTTGGGCACTCTTTACTAAATGTATACCTTTTTTATACTCTGCTGCCCAAAACTACACCCAGGACTCGAGATGAGGCAGCACCAGCACATCCTCCTGCTTTTCTCCAAACTGGAGAAATCCATCACGGATGGCCCTTGGTGCTGCTCTGGTGCCACCAGATACTAATGAGCCACCTTAAAAATTCAGCAGTAGCTCCGTAATGTTTCCCTGAAGGAAAATAAAGAACATGAAAGACCAACAATTGCCCTGATAGTCAAGGGAGAGCAGTTGCCTGTGTTTGAATTTCCTTGTGTTTGAGTTTCTGTGCTTGTGTAGTGTCAGCAGTGTGACTCCTGGAATGGAAGGAGCCAGCTCCTCCACTGGTGTGTACTGGTGGGTCTCTGCTGCTGTCACTGAAGCAAGAGTTATTTACACCAGAGGAAGAGCTGACCTTCATAAATTGTAAATAGTCCTTGACAGAAATACATACCCATGGCCTTGTCAGCTCTCAAAGGTTTTGTCAGTGTTGGTCTACTGGTAAATGTACTGGCAAACTTCCTCCAGCAGAGCCAGCAAAATCTTGTCCTTCCCAGCCTTGTATTCCAGCATTTCCAGTAAGAACATTCCAATATCTGCTGTCTAAAGAGCCCCATCTGACCCAAAGTGAGTTCTGCTGTTGTGATTGCATCCATGGCACAGTGATGCTCATTGGAAACTCTGTGTCCCTGCATTTCTCAGTGTCTGGATTCTTAGCAAAATTGTGCATTGTAGGTATGACTTGATGTCTGTAATAACTCCACCACTGGAAGTAATTGACTGTCTCAGTGAATTTAGCTTTATTCCCAAGGCTTGCCAGTGTTTCTAGAGCTGTGAAAAAAAACCCCAAAAACTTACATTTTTGTCATAAGGAGATAATCATATGTCTTTTAAACATTATTTTTAGGTCTCATAAAATATAGGCAAAGGCAAAGATTTTGGGTTTTCTCTCATGATAGTCACTGGCTTCAGTTTGGAAATAGTCTTTGGAAACCAAATGTAAATTTTGTGCAAGTCTCATTTTGCTTGTGGTGTTATGACAGCATTAGAGCCCCTTGTGCTTCCCCTGTTTCTTGGGAATTAATCAAAGTGTGCCTGACATTTTCTGAGGATCAAAATAGATATTTAATAGTGGATAAATAGAGAGATTGTTTTATTCCTAAAAATGAGCAATAAATTGCCTAGAAACAGTGGCTGAGAATGTAAAAATTATTTAATACCTATTAGGCAGAAGCTGATGGACCTCAAGGCACTTTATTAACAAGGAACACGGCTCCCACGTAGTGTTGTGATTGATATGAGTGTCTCCATGTACAGATGTGAAATACTAATGGAGGCTTCAGGAAAAGAGTTAGGGCTCTCCTGGGGATTTATCACATTGCTTCAGACTGGGGAGAAGCAGCAGCTAACAGCCAGTTGTAAAGGCTCTTGCAGGTTTTCTCACCTACTGTATATACTCGTTTAGGAAACAACAGGTTTCTTGAAGAGGAAATGGACTCTGAAAATATGAAGTTTTATGAAAAAATGCACTCAGAAAAATTTGAGGACATATGAAGGCCAAATGGGAGCTTCTCAGAGTAGAAATCCCTTAAGTTTACCAGTTTCTTTTGGGGTTACAGGATGAGATCAGGTGTAAACAGAACTGGAAGCTGTAAATTGGGCAGGCAAATGCAGCTCTGCAGCCTTCAGAGAGCCCTTGTGGCAGCGTGGATGGTACCCAGGAGAATGCTGGCCATGATGGAGAGCCAGGGCATGAGCTGCAGCCATTTCAGATAAATGCTTCCTGTTGGTCTGTTCACTGGCATCATAAATACAGGTGACCAGAGCATCATCCTCTGTGTCAGGGCATCCACCAGCTCTGGGTTTGTGGGTCATTAATATCTCAAAGTTCTAAACTGGCACAGACCACAGAGGTTTACAGCACATGAATTAGATCAATTAATTTCCTACCCAAACCTAATGGGCATTTTAGAAAAGGATTTAATGTCTCATTTACTCTCTACAGTTATCTTGTTAAATGCCAATTAAGTATCTAAATATTTCTTACAACCTTAATGAATTACAATATAAGTAATAAATGATCACGAGTTTTTGCTAACATGCTGAAGTCTGCTGTTAACTTGAGGAAGTGAACATTAAATTTTCTTAGGACAGTTGTTTGTGCCAGTGAAAGAATTATTTTTAATAACACTGTAATTTTAAAGTAATATAACTGGTAGACTACAGTCTTTTTTTTTCTTTTATTTGGTCCAGTAGGATAATGTCAACAAGAAAAAGTTGAGATTGCCCTTTAAAGGTTGCATGTTTGAAAAAGTTTTTAAACTTATTTTTTTCTGCTAAATTTTGCAAATACTTCTGTTTTTTATAATTAGTCAATGATGTAATTAACCCCATTTTCACATGCAGTTGCACAGCTAAACTGATAACCTGGCCCCACATTTTCGAACTGATGAAAATATTACTGTGGAATTTCAGAGTGCAGTAGCACAATTATATTTTTCCAAGTGTATTTGGTGTCCTCCAAAAACACCTGTGACTTTTTAATTTCTTTTATTTTTTTTTTTTTATTATTTGCATGCACCACAACAGAATATATATGAGTACGCAGGTACAAACAAAATACTTGGAGGTGATTTCTCCCCCACTTATATTTGGGCTCCATCCTTTCTTTCTATTATTTGAGAACCTTATGCAAACATCAAGGAGGTGATTTTTAATCAATCTTTTCTGTTTTCCTCGAAGAGAAGGAAATCTCCTTTGGGACAAGCTGGGTTATGCCAAGGTAAGAGGTGCATAAAGCTGCAAAATCCTGCAGGCAGGGTCAGGTGGGGTGAGACAAAGGACAGGAGCTCCCCAAGCCTGTGAGTAACCCCTGGAGTGAAACCTGGGCTGCAGATTCCATGATGATGATGCTGTTGGGTTCTGGACCTATTGCAGTGACCTATTCACTCTTCTGAGGCCTTGGTCCTTCTGATGAAGTGAGTGTGAATCAAGGAACTTTGTAAATCCAGACAGGACACTCCTCCTGCAGTAATTTAGCCCCCCAGAGCAGCCTCAGGATGCAGCAGGATGGGCTGCTGTGGCTGGCACTGGGTTTTTGAAGAGTGGCTGAGTCTCCTGGGCAATGGGAGCTGTGCCTTGCAGCCTTGCCCACAGCCTTCTGTTCCTACAGCAGAGCTGCTGCCAAAGCTGGCTTGTGGGTTTTTGTGCTTTGTTCTTTGTTTTGTGCCCAGATTAGAGGCTCTTAGGAGTATTCTGCAGGTATTGTTTCTAAGCAGTGTCTCTGTGCATTGTATTAAAGAGAATGCAAAGGGATTTCACCTCCTGTGCTGTATTAAAGAGAATACAAAGGTATTTTCAGCGTCTCTTTTCTTTGAGCATTGTCCTCCCTATTTATGTCAGCAATTAGTTTATTCTTAAAAGGAGAGAAATAGAAAAAGCAGCACACAAGCACTCAAACCGCGCAGCTCCCTAAGTGCTTTTTTCCAATTTATGAAACAAACAAAACAAAAAAAATTCCCTCTGAAGTTAAACTAATATGAAACAGCCCCAGCATTTGAACTTGTCGCACGAAGCTGGTTTAAATTTTAATGTGAGCTCTGGAGTAGATTTGTGTAAGGCAAGGTAAAGCAAGTCCCATGAAATATTGATTCTGTACATTTTCTTATGAATTTTTATACTCCAATTTAGTAAATTTTTCATCTCGCCTGCACTTAGAGGTTGCCTATAAAGTCGTTACTACCAATTGTATTAACTGTTGTAAATAAATCATCTTGGTTTGGGCTATTTGTATGAACATGGGCCGACAGGGCCCGGTTTTGTTTGAGCTGTGGCGTGTTATGGCCTTAGTCTGAGAGGGCTAAAAAGGGATTATCAAAATTTAAAATCCGTCATGGCACTGTGGCAGAGCTGCAAAGCCCAGGAGCATCTGTCAGAGGCAGGAATTTTCCTTTTGCTTGTCCCACCTGGATCAGACAAAGCAGCAAGGAGGGGTCTCCCACAGGAAGGTTGTTTTCTGTTTTATGTCAGGAGAAAATGAGGTGGGAGGGGTGGCATTACCACCAGTCCTTATACCTGCAGATCCTTCTGTTGAAGAGAAGAATAAAAAACTATAAATGTTTGCAGACTTAGGTAAAGCTTGACTTTGCAAGGTGCTTTCTTTAAAATGCAGCCTGTAAAGGGACATTAGAACACCTGATTTGGGGGAAATCAGCAAGTAAACATTTTTCCTTTGGCAGTTTCAAGCCTCTAAATCCCAGTTGTCTGCACTCAGAGCTCGATCATGAGCTAACTAATATCTTCCATCAAACCTAGCTCAGATGTTCACACTGCCTCCTCATCTCTAATTATAACATATTAAGTGGGTAGGTAGGCAGGATTCTGTTCTACTTTGTGTCTCTGTATGAAACACAGAGAAACACAGGTTTTCTGATGCCTTTCCTTTTAAAATAATATTTTCAAAATATCTTTTAAAACGTTGCATAACATTCAGCTGAATAAGCTTAATGATTTCTTTTCTATGAGCTCTTCCACTGGTGAGTTTGGCTGCTTAACAGAAACACAGCATGAGAGCTTCAAGGTGTTTAAATGGTCTCATTGTTGATTTTGAACTGAATTCCAATTAATGCATTTTATGGTTTTTAATTTATTTTTCAATGCTCCTCTTCTCTTGAAACTCTAACTCTGAATTTCAGCAACACTCTGAGCTGAAGGCTGGTCGTGTCTGGACTCTGCTGTAGACACAAGTGCAGGCTGTGAGCTATTAAAGTTGTTGCAGCTCTTTGAGTCATAAATGTCAGCAATCATTTGATGAGGGCCTGGCTCGAAGCAAGGTTTTGTATGTGCTTATACCCTGTAGTCTTGAGAGATGCTTAAATATCTCCTTAAATCTGGAGTATATGCTTCAGTGTTCTGAAGATGGATGACATGAATGTGGCTTGCTGTGGTTGATGTATAAATAAGAACAGATGGTTTCTCCAGATTCTAGTTAATGGCAATTAAACTCTAATTTGTTATTTTATACAGAACAAATCTCTGTTAAATTTCTGGTTTTGTAAATATTCTGAAACAATGCTTTTTGAGATACTGTCATGAATGTTTGAGCTATTTTGAGATAAGCCTTACAGTAATTTGGTAACAAAATATATCAGATTCACTTCTCCTGATTCTTGGTTGTCTATGTACAATTTCCCAACTGTTTTCTATTTCACCTACCTTTAAATAAATACTATAAGCTTATTTTCCCAGTAGCCCTAAGCATAACATTTTTCATAAAATGAACCTGTTAATAACAAGAAATTTAGTAAGTGTTAGGAGATAACCGCAAAATAATTTATAACTGAGAAAAATTCACTCAAAGTGTGCAAATAATTCTCTAACTCGTCTCTTCTATCCAAACTGAGTCCTGTTCAGAAGCCAGCTGTGCTCTGTTGGTTTATGTGTTGCTTGTAAGTTGGTTTCTTAGATAGATTTAAAGCTTTTCTTAAAATTCAGAGTATCAGTAGTGTCCAAGGAAAAACTCGACAGTTTTTCCAAAGGAGCAGCACCTCATGGGTTAAAAGGCTTTCTGTAATAGTCACCTCGTTCTCCGTTTAATTTGCCCTCCCTGGCTGCAGCTGACCCTTCAGCTGGCTGTGTATTCGGAGTGTTTGTGTAAACAGCAAAGGATCCCCTTAATTACAGAGCCTTCCTCCCATTCAGCAGAGCCATGTCCGGCCTCCTCTGACGGCCGAGGCAGCAGGAGAAGCCCCCGGGAGACAGGAAGGACCTTGCAGAGAGGGAAAACCCTGGGAGAGAGGGAGGGAGGAGGCGGTGGGAGCAGGGGCACAGGGGGCACAGACCCCCCTGCACCCTGGTCTTTGGAAGCTGTGGGAGGCAGAGCTGGGATTCCAGAGCTGAATTCTCTCCATGTTGGCGCTACCAGGGCTGTAGCACCAACACGTTTGGCCTGAGAAGTCCTCACCAAACACTGGTGTTGGGGTTTGTGTCATATTCCCCAATCTGTACTGGGGGGAGAGCTGACTGACATGCTAAGAAGTGATCCAAATACTTTCTCCAAACTTAGAGCCACTCCCTGAATCTTAGGGGAGTTAAAAACTCAACCCCCTTGTGCTGCTGCTTTTCCCCACTCAGCTCTCTCTGAGTTTGTCCTCTTCAGTCACGGCTCTCCCTGATGTGGAACCTGCCTTTCCCTGGCACAGCCTTTGTGGGACTCTGTGCTCTCAGGCAGAGAGAGCAGGGCTTGGCCTCAGGTGCCTTTTCTCAAGGGATGTGGGATTATTGTGTAGCAATAAATGGAATTTCACTACAGAAAGCAGCATTGACAGCAAACCTTTGTGAAAGGGTCAGCATCTACATTGCACTGGTGTAGAGTGTCAAGACGGGGAAGGAAAGTTAATTGTAGAAGAAAAGCAACTTTGTGTGTTTATTTTCACAACCCTGATTAATGTTGGCCATTCTGGATTTCCATGCCATTTAGCCTCATTGTAGATATAATGTTGGAATGATGGTGACGTGTTTTGTGGGTTTGGGTTGGATGGCAGCCCTGCTGGGGCTGTAAAATTTGGAGAATCTCAGATGTCACTCTTCCACTGCAAACCTGCATATTACTGATTCATTTTGTTTCAAAGATGCAAGTAAAATCCTGCTGTTTGTTTAGGATTGACAAAGTGTAACTCAATCAGTTATATATGAGAGACTTTTGTGGGCAGCTAGAAACCAATGTTACATTAAGTTCAGATACTTAGACTTCATCATATATGGCAAAAGCCATATATTTAAATTTTTAAAAACTATTTTCTCATCATAGTATTCTCAACCAAAAAGCTATTTCCTTTGAATAGCTGCTAAATGCATCATTCTCAAATTCTGTATGTGGAACAAATAAGATGAAGATACAACAAATTGATATCAGGGAAGGGAGGATGGTTGAAAGCAGGAAGAACATCCTGCATGTTTCCAATTAAATTTTTAACCAGTTGGATATGCAGAATTGTCCTCTTGGCTGTGATGTTGCCCAGTGTGCTAAAACAAAACTGCTCTGGCAAATGAAGCTGAGGGCCAGCCCTGTGCTCACACAGGGACTATTGTTGAAACATCAGCTAAACTTTCCAGTAGTTACATATGGTTAAGCTCTGCTAGTATTACTACTTTTGAAAATCAACTGAGCAAGTAAAAGCTCAGAAAACTGTTTTGATAGAAAACTGTCTGATTTAAAGATATTCTGTCCATTTTTCTCCTGAAATACAACTGGAAACATGGATAGCCAACCCCTGCTTTGTGTGTTGAAGTGAAATAATGATCACATTAGATATAAACTCCTCATGGAGGCAGCAGTTTTGGTGTATATCGGCTTATTTGCTGAGTTTCCTTAACTCCTCATAACTCACCCTGAATAAACTCGAATGTCAGCAGGGACCAAGGTCAGGCCCAAGAGCCCGGCATTTTCAGAGACAGGAACAGATTAAGTTCACCCTTCAACCCTCTCTTCTGAGGATCTGCCACTCCTGTAAACCTGTTTTAGCTGTAGCACCCAAAAGTCTGACAAACAGAAAACAGAAACACTCAGTGTGTATTTCTCCTGGAAGCAGGCAGTGTCATGAAATGCAATTCTGTTGGATGACTGCATTAGCCTTGAACTTTTCAGACAAGTCTAAATGAAGAGGAGGAGTTTATCCTGGCTTCTAGGAACTGATGGGAGCCCTGTGGGGCGTAGGTTCAAGTTTTTAAATGTTCACATAAAATCAGATAGTGGCATCCGCCCCCTCAAGCTCCACGGGTGGGGAAGGAAAGAACATACCAGTAAGCACATGCAATCCTTCAGAGTTCATTATACTGCAAGTGTGTTTCAAAGGACCTTGAGAGCATGTTTCCAAGGGAGGGGCAGGGTCGATGCATGGATGGGAGAAGCCAATTGAAATCAATGGGAATTGATTTAGAGTCCGGGGGCACTGTGTTAAAATCTCCAGTCTTACGATACACCTTCATGAATATTAACAGGAGCGCGATCAATACGCAGCTGATTTTCAGATGTACAGCTGGCTCCTTTTCGTCTGCAGATTAAAGCCACGGCAATCTTTCTTTCCTTAGATAAGACTGAGAATTCCAAAAAATGACTTGTGACTTTAGATCCCGTTCTCCAGGGCTGTTTGATGATGTTTATGGTATTTTCCTACTTTTTAATAACGCGTTTTCCCAGTTACGTTTATCTCCGGTGTCTGTTTCGAGGATTCAATCTAAATAAAGTGGAGTGGGCTGCTCCTGGGAGCTCTGAGGTGGTTCTTTGATGTGTTGGGAGTGCTGGGGTTTGGGAAAGCCCTGGTGCCTGCCCTCCTGCCGGCTGCCTGCCAGCAGATGGCTGCCGCTCTCTGATGGAAGCGAGCGCTCCATCGCACGTTCCACCTCGTGCTCCGCAGAAAGTCCCCGCAAAGCTCCCGGCTCATCTAATCCGTGACAGCTCTGCCTCCAAACGTGTGCTCTGCCAGCCTGCAAGCCCAAATCGCTGGTGCAATCCGCTTGGAAGAGCTCTGCAGGGCTCGGGGGTAGAAAGCTGCGATGCTGCTGTGAGTGTGGTACATCAGCTGAGCTTTCGCCGTCCCGGATGCTGCCCGAGCTCTGAAAGTGAAATCAGACTTCTTCAAGTCTCCTTTTTTCTCCCTTAACAAAGGATGCACATTATTTGAAACATCCTGAACGTTTTTTGTTTGTTGGTTTTGAAAGTGCAGGTCAGGATCCAGACTTGGCAGCTTGTCCTGACTTCCTTAAGGAGCTGAGCAAATGTCCCAGGTCCAACTGAAATTCTGGGAACATTTTGGACTCCTCTTTACAGCAGACAAAAATTGCTATGTTCCAGCAGATAAATTAAAAAGAATAATGTCTCAGGCTTCTACATACATTACAAAATACTTATAGAAAGCTGAGTATGTCTCAGGGCTTACAAATTTAATGCTTTTCCCTGCAGTTTCTTTAGGTAGTGTCTGACAAAATGTGAATCATTGAAAATCTGCTTGTTTTATTCCAGTTTTGTCGCTAGGGCTTGTGATAAAGGTGCAAGATATGCACATTATCTCTGGAATCAGATGCTGGAGGAAGTTACTGGGATTCCTCAGGGAGCCTGGGTGTGCTAAGGGAGGTCTAATGCACCCCAGGAATATGAAGTGCCCGGGGCTGCTTCCAGCCTGGGCTTTTTGTATCCTTGTGCTGCTGAGCTGTTCCTGTTTGTCCCAAAAGTGACAAAGTTACCCCTGTGTTGAATTCTGGTGGTTGCTTGCACTTGTAAGGACATTGCTACGTTTGCTTGTTGTGTTTGTTTTGCATTTAAGAGATTTCGGGTTTTGAGACAATTTGCTTGTATTGTTTTTTCAATGAATTCTGCAAAACTGGACATTGGGGGCTGAGCTGATACCTGTGGTAGGGTAAAAATAGCTTGAAAAATCAGGAAAGAAGCTAAAAAGTGGTTTCTGTAAGTTTGATAAAGGTCCACGTACTGGTGCTGCAGTGGCTTTCAGAAGAGTTTTTGAAAAATAGAAATGGTGTGGAGGAAGGCAATGGGAACAATGTAATACAAAATGGGGTAAACTTTGAGACTTTGTCTCTCTATACATTATTCATCAGAGCTCATGAAAGGCGACTTGGCTTCTCTTGTGTTTTTGACGGCCAATTGGAAATGGTAAAAATGTTTGTAACTTCTATTGTGTTTTTTTCTAATTAGACAAGACAAATAGTTTATGAAGAGCAAGGACAGAATTAATCATGGGCTCTTGCTCATCACAGCTGTGCTCTGAATGCCTGACAGAGACACTTTATGGCATATAATTCAACATATAGAATAAATGTAGTACAAAGGACAGAGTTTTGAAAGCATTTTCAGAGGCGATCACGTTGTTTTGCAAAGTCCTGAGCATAACTGATTACAATTGAACTGAATGGGAGCTGTGAGATGCTTTGGAAAGTGAAATCCTCGCTGGCATTTCCAAAGAGGAGATCTGAATCTGGATTACAGCTTTTTGTGCAATTTGGATATAATTTCCATGTCTAATTTGGTGGGTGCATAAATGTATTGAGTGTTTTCTGCAGGCAGTTGGTTACCTAAGAATCCAGTTCTCCCTTTGGGTTTAAAATCGTAGAAACCAGGAGGTTCTGATTGCGCTTTCAAGTCATATGATTAAAGTCTTCCCTTTATGTCAATCTGAAGATTAGAAGCTGTATTTGTATTCCATGTGAACTATATGTGTGTTTTTCTGAGTGATCTGTTGCCAGTAGCAATTGTAATTAATGGTTCTTAGGAACTTCAGAATGTATACAGCTTGGTGTTAGCATTTTAATGAAATATCAACTTGCTTATTGCTCTTCAACTCTTTTTCTTTCATCTTAGAATGAATCTGAATTACTTTTGATGTTCTTTAATTTTAAAAGCCCTCTCCTATTTTACCCTAGTGACTGTCCACACTTGTACATGGCACTAACCTTTGCATTGTATAAGAGTGGTTTAGCTTTACAGGGTGCAGCTGAAGTGGCTTCTCAGCCTTTTACTTGAGTCAGCTTCAGAAATGATCAGTGACCATTTTCACCTGCAAATGGACATTTGTCTGCCTTGTAGCTACTTGCACTGAATAACTGACCTACAAGCACAAATTCTGTCTAGATGTGCAAAGTCAGTTCATTTGCATACTTAAGTAACTGTGTCTACACTTTAAAGGTCTGTTTTAAGTCACTTTGAGCATGCTACTGACAGGCAGAAATGTGAGCCTAAGTGTTAGTGCATAAAATGTCTAGCAGAAAAGAAAGAGGTTTACACTCTATCACAATATTATTTTATTGCAGAGATGTCAGTAAATTTCAGGCTGATGTAAAAACTGAATTGGATGGAAGTGTGCCTTGTTTGGCTCTCAGTTCATCTCTTGCTAGAACAAGATGTTCACAGGTTTCCATTTGATACATTGGTGTTTGTATATAGTATGTTAAAACCCCTGACTTAAACTCTGCCAACTCTGGCTGGAAACGCTGGAAGCATTGCAACTACACAGATTAAAGTTTCAGAGAGGTGAGATAAGTGTCTGATCATGGGGATGCCTCATGAAAAACCAACCTGATCTTTCAAAATCCACCACAGCTGTCCTATGTCATATGGTGTGAGTTAGATCCAATACACTTTTGATTGTCAATTTTTAAAGCACCAGTTTTCATGGGGTGGAAGAGGAATCTTGGTTTGCTTATTTGTGTTATGAGCAGACAGGTTTCCAACGTGCTTGTCTCAGTGTCTGGTATCTCACACTGGTGTTTAGAATTTGGGAGAGTTGAGATCCTCATGGTAAGAGGTGATGGAAAACAAACCCGCTCCTCCTTACTGGTGTTTGATACTTATTTCAGTACAGCAATCCAAAGTTTCACTGGGTTCAGAAGTGCCAAACCAGCACATTTTGTGCTCCTCAAAAAAAAAAAAAAAAAGGAAAAAAAAAGGAAAAAAAAAATCAGCTTCTGGAAGTGAAGAACATCTGCATCTAAAACATGCCAATTAGCAAGAAGACACGAGTGATGCTAACGCGCTTGCTCTATTTTTGGTCACAGCCTACGTGATCAGGAAAGAAACAGAGAATGCTATGGCTTTGATTAACTCTTCTCATTCTTTTTTAAAAGCACTTCTTCTTTTCACCAGTGAGGGGCTGGTGAACAAAGCAAGTCCATGATGTATAAACATGGCTGGAATCAAGCAAATAAATGGTCATGGGCAATTTATTTCATATATTTACTAAATAGTCTGCAGCCTACTGATTGTGATACAATGGACCCTGCCATACAGAAAGCTAAGTAAGGCCTTTTACATAATTCATATTTGTGTAGTTAAAGCTTGAATTTTCACATCTCCAGTTTTTATTTCATTTTGACTTCTGTGATGTCACTTTTGGCATGCCATTCATCCTTGGTGGCCTGATTCTGCCCCTTGGAAGTGAAGGCAAAACTCCCCATGGATTCTGTAATTTTTCAGACAGAGCCATTAGCAGCTCTGCACCTGTCAGAGTTGCCATACCTTAATGGATTTGAAGCTGATTTACAAATACTTTAGTGTTGTTTTATCTCAAATGTTTAGCAATTTTCCTGGTCCTGTCAGGTAAAACAAACTCAGGTGTTAATTATTGTTATTCCAAGTGTAGCATATGGGGAAATGAAAAATGTCTTGCAGGTACAGCAATAAAACAAAATCCTAATTAGTCTTTGGGTAAAACTGACATCAAAAGAGGGCACTAGTTCTCCACTGAACCCAGGTGTGATGTGTTCCCAGGTTTCCCTCTCTGTAAGTGTGGAGTGCTGATGATAGAACAGTTATCTTTTTGGAGTGGAGCAAAATCTGTGTTTATTTGTATTTGTAATTTCAGTGGAATCCTTCCAACGCTATTTATGAGACCTTGAATAGACTGTGAGGTAAGGAACAGGGAAGCTCACTGCAGAACAGGAGCAGCCTCTATTTTAATCCTTCAGACCAGAGATGTGGAATTCAGCAATAGTCTTGGTGCTGGCAGAGTAATAAATGTGACCTTTTAAAGGGACCACTTGAGTTATGTAAATCTACCCAGAACAGGGCAACAGATGCCATCAAACTGCCTTTTCTGCACCAGGTGTGGGGTGGGTTACATGGACCTCCATGGTGCTTTCACAGGCTCTGTCACAGAGTCCACTGAAATGAATGAGAAGATGCCTTCAGAGCTAAATTATGGTGACTTTACCATAATTTGGTGAAGTCACCATATTGGTGGGTTTTGGACTTGGCTCATGTAGCTCACAGTATCTTTTTCTGTGCTGCTGATCAGCAGGTCCCTTAGTACCTCAAAACTGCATTGTTTCAGTCAGCAAGAATTACAGATGGTGACTGGCCCCAGTTTGGAAAAGAAATCAAAAAATAGTAAAAAACCCAGCCTTTTTTACTTGGTGATAGTTCAAGGCCTGTGGTTGTTCTGGTCTTTGTGTTGTGTGTGTGTTGGCTGTGTATCTTCCCTGGGGAAAGCAGATGGGTAAGTGTGCACAGGGCTGGGAAATGACTGCAGCGTGGCAGCTCAAACCCAGTTCAGCTCAAACACAGGGAGCCAGTGCCTTTGGCACCAATCTCCAGAGGGCTCAAATAGATCTGCTGCAGTCACACTGCTGCCACTGCTCCAGAGAGCAGCTGGAGCTCTGAAATTGCTCAACTTTGGTGTGAATTGAACATCCTGAGAAGCAAGAATGGTTTGGTGGGTGATACCATTGCCCAGGGGGCTGTTAAATGAGGTCCTGCCTTTATATATCAAGTAAAATCTTGTTCCAGCTACTTCCTTTGCTCCTTCACTTCAGCCTTGACTTAAATGGAGTATATTTTCTAGACATACCCAGCAAGAATAGGAAGAGATCCTACACATACTAGTTATTCCACCTGCAAATAAAAATAATAGAAAAAAAAAATCACAGGTTTTAAAACTGTCATTTTATATTGGTATTATTTATACATCAGGCATTTTTCAGCATTACAGATGTCTTGAAATTAAGTAATATACTCAATGTTTACCCTAGAGCTTTTTAGGTTTTCACTTTAGTGCCTTTGGTGATCAGGAGGCTCTATTGATATTTAATTGTGTGCCTGTGATGTTGCTGTCCTGTTTTCGGCTGGGGAAGGTAATTTTCTTCCCAGCTGCTGGTACATTACTAGAGTTTGGATTTGAGATGAGAAAGGGGTTGGTGTTTAGGTGTTGCTGAGTTGTGCTTGTACAAAGTCAAGAACTTTTCACCTCCTCTCTCTGCCCTGACAGTGAGGGGATGGGGGACACAACAGTCTGGGAGGGGACACTGCTGGGACAGCTGACCCTAGGTGACCAAAGGGCTGTCCCAGGGTAGGGGACTTCATGGTTCATCTACAAACAGGGAGAGGTGGCCACTGCTCAGGGACTGCCTGGACATCAGTCAGGGAGGGGCGAGCAGTTGCACTGTGCATCACTTCTTTTGTGTATTCTTTTGTCATTCTATCATTATTTTCCTTTCCTGTCCTATTAAACTGTCTTTATCTCACCCCACCTTGTTTTTTTGGATTTTCTCCTCCATCCCACTGGGAGTGAGGGAGTGAGCAGCTGTGGGGTGTTCCACTGCCTGTCCAGTTAAACCACAGCCATTGCTTAAGCTTCAGTGGAAACACTGAAACCCTCTGGTTTAAACTCTGAATTTAGGTCTGGTAAAACTAGATCATGACTATGCATCAAAGGCTTCAAATACCTTTGCATTATAATTGATCTCTCTTACATACCTATCAGAATTTCTTTCAAAATTTAAAACAGCCTCAGGCTTTCCCCATATAAGAAGTGGATCCTGCCTTTCTCATATTTAAAGAGTTGATTCCAGAGAGGTTTGCCAGTGTTTGGTTCCTCTTAAATGCTTGCTATTTCTGTACAATTCCCTGAAGTGTATGATGGTTTATTTGATTTCATTAACATTTGGAAAGGATTTGAGGAATTTCATGGTTTGGTCACTACAGTAAAAAGATAATAATGCTCTTGGGAGCAGCTGAATGTGGAAATTGCATGTGAGAAGCTCCATGTTCATCCTTGGAGGCTGTAACAGCCTCTGTCTACGGTGTGCTGTAAAGTTTTAACTGCTCTAATCAGCCAGGACCATCACTACCACTCATGTCAGAGGAATGGCTCTCTCCTACGATAACATCTGAGGGCTGTTCTCATTGATGGCCCTGCCTATACATCATTTTCCAAGCATGAGAACACACTCAAGTCCAAACTTGTTGCATATTGAAATAATTTGGAGGGAGGGCCACCACGAGAGGAGGACTGGCCTGGATCTGGCCCTGGATGGGGAAAGCTTGGATTCACATTTCCTCTTTCCATGCCTTCAAGCACACCTGCATTATAGGCATGGGTATAAAGCCATTTTCTTCACCCAGCTACATAGTGCCATGAATAGTGTCACACTGCCAGGGCAGGCTGGTTAGCTTGTTCCCTTCCCTAAAAGAAAGGGCAGGAGGCAGGTGAACTGCACTAACACCCTGGCTGGCAGTGGCAGCCCCCAGTCTGCTCTGGGCTGCTCTTCCAGGTGTGCCTTAAGCTCTCATAGTCCACATGGACCAGCTTTTAGGTGTTGATGTGACTCCTGTACTTCAGCAGCATCTTCCAAAGGTGTTTGTGGAGACTTAAAAGTTTTCACTGAGTTTGGCAGGGATGTGGAGGGACTTGTGGGATGTGGCACACTTCATGCAAATCCCTGTTGCTTGGTAGTATTTAGATAGGCTTTTGCAAGACCTCAGAAGAGGATGCAGTGATTCCTGTGCCATAACTTGTTGCAGTGGCTTGCCCCAGAGACCTTCCAGCATTGCTTGCAGCCTTGGGAAATTGCACTTGAAGGAGGCTGCTACCACAGCAGCCCAGGCTGGCAGTAAGAACAAAGCAGCGAGTGGCTGCAGCAGGGTCCTTGCTCAGGATCACTGCCTGCAAACCAGCAAAAGGGTTGGAATGCTGCTGTAAGAGTATTGAAGAGTCTCATCTCTCTTTTTGAACTTGGTCCTTATACTTTACCAGAGCTGTGCACATTACCCAGCATTTGAGAGGATAATACAAGGCTTTATCTCAAATCTTTGAAAACTGCCTCCCTTGAAGTCTGAAATGCTGTATCTGATAGTAACCACTTCTTGGGAAGAGAGCTGCCCTGCTCCAAATCAAAAAGGCAAAAGCTTAATTTTATTTTTCTTTTCTTTTCAAAGCAAACACTGTGAATGAGGCACAGAAAAACTTACCAGCCCACTGTCACTGCAGCCTCTTGTGCTGAGAATTCAAGCTACAGCTTACACCCCTCCCTCCATCCTCTCTGCCCTTCCCTCCCCACCTCCTCTCCCAGCACCATACATGTGTTTAATCTTAGACATGGATGTAAACCTGTCTATTCCTTATTTTGCATCGTTTGAGTATTATTATAATCAGGCCAGTTTATTAAGAATTAATGACCCTTCGTGAACAGAGAATAATGGAATGGCCACATTTCCTCTTGTGCTGGACTGTGATTTACTAATAGGAGCTTCCAGGGAAAGGATCATAAAAGAGTGAGTCCCCCACCTCTGGATTAATATTTAATCAGGTGTTAAGAGAGCCTTGTGTTGGATCCCAGAGTTGCTAGCAGAAACCTGCAGGGGAAATGAGAGGGTCCTGCATCTTAAAGGGGCAATGCAATTATAATTAAAGGCTTGATCCAAAGCCCTTGGACATAAATGAAAAACTCCTGTTGATTTGAAGACCTCTGGATCTGGCCCAAAGGGAACCAAAAATAATGAATGTTTTTGCATGTGAGACATAGAAAAACAGGCATACTTATATAATTATTTCAAAGGTATCAGACAAGGTTAACATGCATGGTCTGAATTTAAAATGAATGGGATGGAAGAAAATGCTGCCAAAAATATGCATCAAACAAGCTGGGGGCCAAACTGTTCCAAACTTCTAAGTATGTGAACACGATTTCAGATGGCCTAGCTCTTGTATTTCATGGCTAAATCAGCTACACTGAGAGAAGTGTGGCAGTTGACTTGTTCCAAGTCTCATGGTTTGTGGACTGTAGCTCAATAATCAGTTTTTAAGTAGGCACAGATCAGCTCCCTTCAGTTTACAGACCTGCAGCTGGTTCCCTAAATCAGCTCTACCACATCCTCTGTCCTCCTGCAGCAGCAGCTCCCATGGGATGCTCTGGGTGGGACACAGCCCTGCAGGTCCCCAGAGGAGAAAGTGCAGGTATCCCATCTGACAGTGCCTCTTGTAAATCTGATTTCTGCAAACCACGGGCCTTTCTCATTTATTGTATCACATTCCCAGCACTCTTAGTGGTTTATTTCATAATAAAGCTGGGTGTACAGATTTTTAAATATGCTATTGACTTGGGTGTTGGGGGGTGTGCTGTTGGTCAGTGTAGTTTATTGCTGTGTTTCAAACTTTACCCAATAAGGAAAGCATCCAGCTGATGTGAAACCCCTGAGAAGAAGAAAGGGTGCAAAAATGAGGGTGGTGCTGGGGCTCTTCTCTTCAGAAGAGGGGGCAAAGGAGGGGCTGCTCTGCTTGTATAGTGCCTGTGGGAGAATGAAGCTTGACCATGGCCGATCTCTCTTCTTGCTACAAAAAATACTTTCCTGTCTGGTAGTTGTGTGATGAGGGGAGGCCCAGCAGAGCTGATTTTTGTGATCTTGTGCCATCCTTAAAACAGGCCCTTCAACCCAATACCCTCAGCGTGTCTGGGAGCACAGTAAATGCCCCAGGAAGGTGGCATGTGCAGGTGCTCCGTGTGGCTCACTGTAATTCAGAGCAGCCTGTCGTGTCCTAGGTCACTGTGTTTCCATTGATCTCAGTTTGCATCTGCTTTCCATCTATGCTGGTTTTGCATTTGTGCTAAATATAGCACAGACAGGGGGCACTGATTAGGGCTGTGTTTGTATCAATAAATCCCTGCCTCTCTCTGAACATCCTCGGGATGCCTTGCACAAGGTAACTTGGCTCAGTGTAACGTGGGAGGATGACATGGTGCATTACATCTGGGTAATTTAGAAAATCTGCCAGTATTCCTTCAATTGATTTTGGCTATTTGTATTTTAAAAAGTAAATCCCATAACAGGAGTGTAGATTTAGCTCTAAAACACAGCTACAGTGCTTGCAGGAGTGATAAATCATTTGAGAGAACATTGGTTGTGCACTTTCTCGTTTTGTGTTTTTGCAATGGCATTTTGAGCATGAATTCTAGTTTTCCTGCAAACTCACAACCTAGAGTTCAACAGAGACCCATGACATGCTGTGTCTTCCAAACAGCAGTGGAAGTGAATTTCTTTACTTTGGAACTGGATATGTTTAGTTCTAATAGCAGAATTCTTATGAGCTGTATCTAAACCAAATATATTCGTAATAAGCCTCTTCTCTCCTTTTTCCCAAAGTCATCTTTTCATTCATTTGATGCTTCCAATTTCATGAGGGGAATTAGAAACCTTTTATGCAGAATTTTTAAATTGTTAGTGAGGTTTCCTCATCCTGTGCTTTTGGAATCAGAAATCAGCAATTAGATTTTACAAATTGAAATCTAGAACAACAGAAGAATTTTTTCACCTCAGATTTGCAGTGAAAAAGTTGATTTCATTGTACCCTCGAGTTTTCATGATCTGAAGGCAAGAGAAAATAGGCTGTGTGTTTTTGTTGGATTTGTTTTCATCATCATGAGGTCTTTGCAGCTACCTCAGGCTCCACAAAAAGTTAGGATGCCAAATTTTGGCATTTTGAAATATTAGAGTACAGTCAGTATCTGTGAGACTCCATAGCAGAGATGTACAGGGATAACAAGGGCATGTGCCAAGCAGGAAAAGCAGGAATCAGGGATGGATGTGGAACCTGCACGCACCGGATCTCAGCTGTGCTCCTGAACCAGAGCTAAACAGCTGCCTCCCTTGTGATGATTGCTCCCAGAGAAAGACTTTCCCTGAAAACCTCTTTCCAACACCATCTCTAATAGGCAAGGCTTATTTCAGAGGTTTATTCCAGCTCATTTAAGTTTAGGGACCTTCCCTGTTGCTCATTAATCTCGAGGAAAAATGCAGATGAGAGAGGTTCAGCCAGTGTGCAGCCACTCCAGATGAATCTGGGCAAGGGCTTTTCTTTCCTCCTGCTGGCTGGAGGTCAGGAGCCATGGCTGTATTAAAACACCTCAACAGAGCAATGCCCAATTACACAGCCTCTCGAAAGGGCTGGAGACTGTCAGGCCATTACTATTGGATAGGAAGAGCTGGATCTCCCCATCGTTTGGTGAGAGATGAGAAATGATCAAAGAAAACTGACTGGTGTTTGAAATGAAGTAGGGAAGGGACTTTTGCTTCTAATGAAACACTAACAGCTGCTTTGTAATTCAGCCTGCTGCCCTTGCTTGAGAAAAGTACCAAATTGTCCATTAGTGGCACATAGCATTGCAATAAAACTTATGAAAATTATTTATTGCTACATCAAGCTGTACAGTTCCTTCTTACAAAGCAAGATATAGCAGAAAAGGGGTACAGGCCAAGCATTTAGCATTAAGCTCCCAAATAGTAAGGTCTTACCTAATGTGCAATGTATCCTTTGCAATTAAGAGTAGAAGTTAATGAAGTTTCTGACAGTCCTTATTTTTTCCTGGGGAATCTTTGGCAGTCTGGGGCTGGCCACAAAGCAAGTTATCTCCAATTCATGCAAACTTCGACTTTGCTTAGAAAAGCTTCATTCTTTTCTCAGAACCTACCTATTAACCTTGCTTTCCTTTCCTTTTGGAGAGAAAATTCCTTTTTTGTGGATGTGGCTGTGAGGGAGTTTGTTGTCTGAGCAATTCCCAACTAACCAGACCTCATCCCCTTGATGTCTGAGAGCTTCAGTAGGTAGTGGCAGGTACCTGACCTGATCAAGCAAAAGCCTCCCCCTTCCTGTGTCAATGGGAATTTTGCCAGCCACTTGTTAGGGTCAGAATTTCAGCCCTGATGTTCTCAAGGAGATATTGATGGCACATGGTGGAAAGCAAAACAAGGTATTTTATCACAAAATCAAGCACAAATGTGCAAATAAAACCACAGAGATAATAAAGGTCAAAGCTGTTTAATGGACCTTCATAAAGTTATGTACCACTTAAATCCTAATTAACTCCAGTTTGGGGCATTTCAGTGGGGTTTAATAAACAGGCTTGTGGAGAACCTCTGCACAGGGTTGAATTTCAACCTTTGCAGGGAAAACAGGAGGAGGTTAGTTTACATTAGGCATCTGTGTATTTTGTTCCCAAAGTAGCATTTAGGAAAACGGCCACAAACAGCACATGCTGTGTTATAGCTGGCAATTTAATCTGCAGGCAGGAACATATAAAATCCACGATAGGATGAAGTTTGCATTGCTGTGAGTGTTGTATAATAGAAGTACTCAACAAGAGCCAGAAGGCTCAACAACAAGTGGCATTTCAAACCTCTGGGTTTACCACAGGCTCACGTATTGTGCAGGATGGATATTGTATTTAGGTTTCTGGTATTCCAAATGCTCGACTTGTCATGGAAACAACGGGGCTGCATTAGCAGGGGTGGAGCCAAGCGGTGTTACTACGATGCAGGAAAAAAAATCAATTTATTCTGTGGCTTACAATTTATTTCATGGTTGGGGAAATATCAGTTTAAGTGATGATTATGTTCCCCAAGCATGTGGTACACTGGCTCTGTGTTTAATATAAACAGTTACTGTATATGGGTTGCATGTGTGGTTGTAATGTGGTGCTGTGGTGTGGTACTGAGATTTTATCAGGCCTGGGCTTGTCGCATTCCTCACCAATTCAAACTTTCCCTTTGGTCAAATTCTTCCTATCTGTGCAGGTCATCCCAAGTGAATGTGAGCAAAACCTTTACTCTGCCAGTTCCTCATCATATATTCCATTGCTGGCATATCCTGAATATTATAAATTCACTGTCTGGTGAGTCCTTAAAAGAACTTGTGGGACTCTACCTGGAAGGGTTGGTTTCTTCATTGTCAAAATCCCATGGAATAAACTGTTAGAAAAAAGAAAATGATTTTTATTTTTTTTTTACTCTCTGGATATTTTTTCTTTACAATGTGATTTTCTGTGGCATCTCAAGATTTTTGGCAATGCAGGGATAAGTGGTTTGAGCTCCTTGAAAGTGCCCAAGGAATTGCACTGTTCTAGAGCATGTTTAGTTCACAGGACACTGTACTTGCTACCAGTTTCTGGGTTAATCCAGACATCCTTATCATCTACTCTCTGAATTTGCAAAGCAGAAAAATCAGCTTCAGTATTTCAAAATGTGGGAAATAAAAGCACTGCTCATTTTAGCCTCACCCCTGGATCCTAGTGATGCATTTGGCGTTGCTGGGTCCAAGACTCTGTGCCTAGTCTGTCAAGGCAAGCAGAGGTGCTGTCAAACCCTGCCTGTGGTTTTGTGAGCCCCCAAGGGCTCTTCCCTCCCCTGGAGCAGGTGAGGAACTGGCCAGGCTGACCCTGACAGGAGATCTGGCTGGGGCATGGAAAGAGGCCCTGTCACAAAGTGTCTGAAAACAGCCAAAGCCCTGCTTTGGTCAGCTGGGAGCAGAAGGGAAAAGGGAGGGATGGGACAGTGTTCCCTGCCAGCAGGCAGATAAGGGTTACTGTCTCAGCGTGGCATCTCAGTCTTGCCTCTTGCTCCAGTCCCCTCCCCCATCCTCCCTTCAGCTTTAATATCTCGGTTTGTCTGATTTTTAAACTGGGTTATTTGAATGTCAAACTTTCAATAACACTTTAACAGAGGTGTCCATTAACCCGTGCTAAATTACAGCAGAACATCTCTGGAAATACATGTGACATCCACATGAATACCAAATGAATTCATTAGGATCAGTGCTATTACAATGAATACCAAATGAAACCCACAATGATGGGGACATCATCTCTCTGGGAATAATCGACAGCGTTCCTTTGGCACTAGTCAAACACATCAGCTGTTTGTTTCCACTGATGAGAGGTGGCAGTCTAGGTTTTGGTTAGATAAACAAATGATGACACCAATAATCACTTAGTTGGTGGCTGTAATGCTTAATAATCACATCCTGATATCATGCACACGAGAAGCAGTGCTGCACTTTCTATGCATAATGAATCCCAAACACTTCATAAAAGGTGATAACTTTCTTTGACCACTGAATATATTATTTATAAAAGTGTTCCCTTCCCTTCCCCCTTCCACCCTTGGAGATCCTTTTACTTTTTTTTTTAATCATGTCAAATACATTGGTAGCACATCTTAGACTATGAAGTGTCTTCTTATACATAATTTATAAAACAATTTACAAGTGATTTATTTTTAGCAATAAGATAAAACACGGTGTGAAAGGTTTTACCAACACAGATATAGACAGTTTGGGAGTAATACTTGTGGAGGAGCCTGGGATCAAGTGAAAATGATTTTTCTGTTTTTCCCTGAGGTGTGAACTTTAAGGAGCCTTCTCTTGCACTCATTTGCACAGTGCACTAAATACACACACTTCACTAAAACTGCATGAAATGGTATGGCACCATGTTTCAGATGGCCTTGAAAATTATCCTTTCAGCAAACTTAGTGGTGGTCGGTAGATCTTGCTGAGAGACACAATGAGAGTGTCCTTTCCAGGTGCTGTCTGGTTTGGTGGCTCTGCCTGGCTTGGGCCCTCCTGTGGAGCTGCTGATGGCCACAGAGGTGACACAAACCCTGGTTCGTAATTAAGAGCTCGCTGATGAAGAGGAGGGGCTGTGCTGCCTCCCCTGCCCCAGGAGATGGCAGTGTTTAAGAGCAGGAGCTGAGCATCCTGCACGCCAGGGACCTCCTGTCCTTGCACCAACCCTGGTCCTCACCAACCAGGAATTTGCAAATGTCCTGGTGGTTGTCTAGTGGGAGAAGAAACATGAGTTGACCCAAGGATGGAGAGAGGGCTGTGTTGCAGCAAAACCTCTTTATGCCAGTTGTGGTGGCCTTTGATTTGAATTACTGTTTTTACCTTGTGTGTAGCAAGGTGTTCAAAGATGTTCTTGCAGCTCTCACATCCCAGCCTGCAGCTGTGTGTACTGCCATAGGAAAACCCATCTCACTGGCTTTCTCTCATGCTAAATATTATTTTGTATCAGCCATGATTTTTCACAAAGCTAAAAAGTCCATTTCTACAGGGACCCTGCCTTGGAGTGCTGGTAACCAGCACAGCAAAAAACACAGTCAGCATCAAGGACAGCGTGTGCTTACCCAGTAACCATTGAATGAGGTTCAGGCCTTCTCTTTCCAAGCCTCTTCACAGAGATGTCAGGAAAAATTGATTGTTCTCACTGGCTGTGTAGAAACACCAGTCAGGGTTCATCCCTACCTGATGTGGTCGCCAACTGTTGGCTTTGAAAATTGAAGCTGTGGCTGGGTTCTCCAGCATCACAGCCATTTGTGACCATGCAGTGTGCACCTAATGAGCACACTGGTGCTCTGCTGGAGTACCTGGAGCTTCGCAACTTTGCTCTATACTCAGCTGTGTGAGATAACAGAGAACAAGACTTCCAGTTTCCAGTATCTGCTTTTAAGATTGAGCTGGTTCTGATTTCTGGCATTTATGTGTCAGAGCTGGGGAAATGCACAGCTGTTGTGGGTGTTCAGGTAGGAGCAGGGCACCAGGACTTGTGTGCCTGCTGGAAACATCCTCTTAGGAGGCCATCTGAAAGGGTAAACCTGTCCCAACTCAACTTAAAACTTAATCAGTTTTGTTGTGTCCAGAGACTGAAATGCCTGTGACATGAGAGTGAAGAAACTGGGGATATCCAGCCATTTGGGGGGGCCATGTTAAAAAAACCTGATGAAGAAGCTGGAAGAACAGTCTGGGCTGTTCTGGAGCTGCCTTGCTGAATTCCTTTTTTATGTTCTGCTCCTCTGTGCTTCACCCTGCACTCCTGGGCTGTCTCTGAGTTCTCCATTGTAAGATCCTGGCCTTGAAATGGTTCAGCCTTCCAACTCCTCAGAAACTAATTTCCTACTAATCTATTTGTTTAAAATTAGCATCTACAAAGATAACTCTGTGAGCAGCCTGGGCTTTGATTTGGGGAGACTGGGGACATACACCCCAGAAAACTGTAAATGCAGGCACTGCTTTCCTTTGCATCCAGAATTCAACAGAGCTGTCAGATAACACATGAGAGATGGTTAATAATAAATTAAAAACATTGCAGCCACAGGGAAACTGCATCTCTCCCCTCCCCCCAAACTCCCCCTCTCTTTTGCTTTTTTCTACCCCATGGGCTTAATCAGCATCAAAGAGTAACAAATCCAATAAAATGCTTCCCTGAGCCAGGAACCAGCCTGAACTGGATACGCACACACACACACACCCCAGCCTCTCTCCTCTCCCCCTGACTGCCAGCCCCTTTGCAAAACAGCTGACAGTTGAGGTGGAGATAGAACAAAGGAAGAGATGGGGAATGGCAAATCACAGAGACCCCCCCCATCTCTCATCTGACACTGGAAAGCTCTAACAGGCCTCCTGTGCTTTTAGGCTACCAGTGCAGGAAGAGCTCTTCTTGCTCCTGACTTGGTTTTATCCCAGAAAGATCAGGGATTCAGGGGGAGGGAAAGGAAAGGGGAAAGCACACATGCATTTCTACTGATTTCTCTGCTTTTAAACCTGAATTCAAACAACAGCAGCTCCATCCAATTGCAGGGGGCCATATTTAGAGCTTTGAGGGGTTTATGGCCATGGTGCTCCTCAAACACCTGCCAGTGCCTTGCTTGGCTGAGGGCAGGTGATGCTGTGCCAGGAGCACAGTGAGGGTCTGTACTGTGGCCCCCTCCCCATCCTGCACTTGCAGGTTTCTCCTGTGTAGGAACATTTCTTTTCAGAGCTGGAGGGAGATGTCTATCAGTGCTGAGCAGGAGGAGAATGTGGTGGGCTGGATGTTCAGGGGTGAAAATAGATGTGAGCGTGTTTGAAGTCAATGGGCTGACATTGCTCTTCCATAGCTAAAGATTCAGCCTGAGGGATCACCTGCCCAGCAGCAGTGTGCAAGCACTCCAGTAGTTCTTATGGCACCAGGAGATTGGAAAAAAATTTAAAAAAGGTTAGCAGGAAGAACTGAGGAGAACATAGCCTCAGCAACTTCTTCTTTCTGTGTTGCTCTTTGTGGATTGCTTCTTGGATTATGTCTGTGTCCCCTGAAGCTGTAATAACTAAGCACTTCCTAGTCATTAATATGGTGAGTGCATCTTCTCCATAGCCTTGGAGAGAGAGTTGCCATCATTTCTGTCTTAGAGATGAAAACTGGAGCAACACAGGAAAGAAGGTTTTGCTCATGGCCATGCAGAAAGCCTATGGCAGAGTCAAGAAATGAATCCTCATAACTCAAAATCTGCTATATCAGATCATAGCTGGAAGAAAATCCTTGCCTTTGGCCTGTCTAAGCTGTAACGCTTTCAGGTGAGTTCAGACATCAAATCTGTGCTGTGCTGAGTCCAGCTTCCTAAATCTATGCAAGAGAATAACCCTGCTAAAGGCAGAGATTCCAAGTAGCTGACAAACAGCTCTGTCTGCCAGGTCAATGGACATCTGGACAGCAAATACTTTGGAACTTGAAAAGCCTGTGTCAATTAGCTGTGCATTTTGCCTGTGCACACCTCTTTCAAATGAGAACCCCAAACCTGCTAAAATTTGATGCACATTGCCAGGAAGGTTCTTGGTATTTTTCACAAGACTATTTCTTTACGTTTCCTGTTCTGTAATAGTCCTCTGTGTGTGCTGCAGTGCTGTGGGTGCTGTCACCCTACTGAATAGCTGGATCTCCAGAGCTACTCTGCCAGTGTTGCTTGTGTGGACAGGGCAGGTGTAGGGTGAGAGGAGTCTGTGGCTCCTGTGCTGCCCAAGTGCACAGGACTGGATCACCCTGAATCCAGTATTAGTCACAAGTGGAGGTTGGGGTGGTGTTGCTGAAGGAATTCTATCACAGCACTGGAAGATACTGTCTTTTTTACAGAGCAGAGTTCTTTGGATTCACTTTCTCTGCAAGCCTCCCCCACGAGAAGGTGTAGCACTGTGAACTAGCCAGGCTTTAATGAATGAGTTTGGAAACTACCAAAGAATTCCTATGGAAATACAGATGACATCTGCATTATGGCCATAATTAATTAACCAATCAATTATCATGATGAATGCTATTTTAATGAATCAGTTGCAAATCATTTTTGGTTCTTATGGTTTTCATTCAGAGCACATTAATCATGGCAGGCTCTCTGGGTTGCAGAGGAATGCAGGATGTGAATCCAAGACCTTAGTACATCTTTAACAGAGGTGAGCCAGGTTCTGAGCAATCAGATCCAGATGCAGGTATGGAAAGCTCTCCTCTGAAGGTCAGAGGACCTTCAAATCTGGGAAAACAGTGCTGGCATATCATAGACATTGGCCCAGAGCATGAAAGAAGCAGGTAAGGAATGGCTCAGAACTGGGATGGGCTTTCAAACACTTTCAGATTTGGACTTTGCTGCTAACTCCATTTATACTGGGAGGAAGGTAAAACAGTGTTTTTGAAATGTTGGGAAAACCATGCTGGTTTGGGGGCTTGTTTGGTTTGGATTTTTCCTGATATTAGACTAGAATTCCTGTAGATTTGTGTAAATTCAATTGAATTTGGCAGTGCTGGGCAGGAGCAGGAGCTGTCTGAGTGGAACCAGTTGAGGGACTCGGGTTAAACTTGTTCTTGAATGTCTGTCTGGACACTGCACTTATTTTCAGTGTAGTTTTCAGTTACTCCTGGGGAGACCTTGCATGGTTTTACCATCTCTGAAAGATTCCAAAGAGTGTGATGAAAGAAGCACCAATTTGAATTAATTATTAGACTTTAACCCTTGGGTATAAGGCCTTTATTTATCTGAGGTGTTGCCAAAACTCACTGCTTGCTCCTGGAACCCGTCAGAAGATGAACTGGCTGAGCTGGGGTTTTTTGTACAGCTGTGCCTAAAGCTCCTTGGAGCTGGAGCTGCAACTGAGAAGTGCAACAGGTTCTTCACAACACTCCTGGCACTGGAGTGACACAGGGAGCACAGGCTTTTCTACTGCAGAGAACAGTGGATTTTTGATGTGGAGGGGCATTTTATTTGTATTTTTAAAAATTTATTTTCAAGTAGAGATGCCATGGAAAAGAAAGCGTAATAGAGAGATGGAGTCTTGGATAAAAAGGGTTCTGAACCAGTCTGAAGAGAAATATTGGCTCTTTATTCCAGGGCTTTGTATCTGATGAGGAGAATCAAAATAGAACAAAACCTTAAACCAGGTAGAAAATATGTAATTTAATCCACAATGCCAAGCTTGAGCCTGAGGTAGTTTTATAGTGTATGTTGCCATATAAGCATTAATTTAGGAATTGATCTTTGCAGTGTACTTGTTATGAATAGCTTATTTCCCTTGCAGCTAAGAAATACATAGACAGCCTCCCTGCACAGCTGAGGGAACACCATGGGGTGGAGTCTGGATATCTCATTACATTATTTCTGCTCACCCTGTTGGTGCAGCAGCTCAGAGTGCAGTAAGAAGAGGGATCTTTAGTGAGTTTACTGGTTTGGATAAATAACACTGGAAATATTTTTTAAGACAAAGGTATTATTTATATTATTAGTTCAGATAATATGTTTTCTTTCAATGTTTATTATAAGTTACACTCTAAAAGGCACAGTTTTGGCAAATGGGAGCTTAATATTTGTGTCAGAAAGCTGTACAAAAGTATCCATTGACTTCTGGAATCCCTTTGAAACCTCTGTCTTCTGATGGGATGTGGGCACCCAATTCATGCAACAAATACAAAAGCTTGTGAATAGTCCTGACATGGCTGTATTAAAAAATGTGGGGAAATATTTGTGGGATATTTTTTGGAGTCTTTATACTGCTTTACTGGCAATCACATGAATTTTTTATCTGTCATGAAATCTCCTGACATTTCCACCAATATGTTGCAAGGAGATCACTAGAACAATTACTGAGATGTGGAAAAAGAAGTAGCATTCCATAGCATCAATTGCCAGCACCGTCATCTCTAAGCAATTAAAAACCATGAGGGCAAAAATGTGACATTTTTCTGGCCAATGTATCAAGAGGGTGCACCCGCATTTGTTTTTGAGGTTTTCAGCATTGCTATAGTACTAGACATTCATTCTTGAAAAAGATGAAGCTGTTTTGGGGGAAAAAAAATTTTAAGTCAAATAAAAAAAACCTCTGCATTTCATCCATTAGAACTCACTGACTTGATACATGTTAAGATTTTATAGAAATTATTAAATTTTGAGGACTTCCCATGAGAAATACACAAGTTTTGGTAGAAAGTTTGTTTTTCTGAGGTTCCATCATGTTTAGTTTCTATTGTTTGTGAACCTGAAGCAAAGAGTTGGTTCAATCCAATAGTCACAGTTGCCCGTAGTCACTTCAGCCCTGAGCCTGGCCAGTTCTGGTGGGCTGAAGAGGAACAAGTGAATTTGGGAACGAATTTGGTGTAGGGCACTGGGGTGGGGGAATGGTGTTTCTGGGCTCCCAGACCCTCACCTGTCTTTCTCTGGAGAGAGAGAATTTTCCCAAGGGCACGTGGTGACAGGAAAAGGGGAAAAGGCCTGAAGGAGAAGGGAGGGAAGGTTTAGATTAGATATTAGGAAGACATTTTTTACTATAAGAGTAGAAAGGACCCAGCACAGGTTGTGTATTCTCCATCCCTGGAAGTGTTCAAGACCAGGTTGGATGGAGTTGAGAATAATCTGGTCTGGTGGAAGGCATCCCTGCCCATGGCAGGGGGTTGGAATTAGCTGGTTTTTAAGGCCTCTTCCAACCCAAAGCATTCCACAGTATCCATGATTTCAACCTATTGCCAACGACCTGTGGTTTTCACAGGCCTTTGGATCCCGGAGGTCTTTAATTGCCAAATGGCTGCAACAGATTTGAAAATGAATGTGACGCTTTTCAACGTGGAGTGGTAATGGCAAAATTACTGAGATGCTATTTCACCCTTGCTTGGCAGGGAAGGGAGATGCTGAAGCCAACAAAAATTTTGTCAGGCTTGGGCTGTAGCGACCAAGGCTGTTTGACTTGCTGTAGTCCTCAAGGAAGGTATTTGGACATCTGAGAGATTGTAATTCATTCTGGAAATGACATATTTCAATATTAAAGTTGAATTTCACTTCCGTGACATGAAGCTGATTTCTGAATCCAGATGGATAAAAATTCCAAAACTTAAATAACTGATATCTAGTTTCTTGACAAGCTTTATTTCTCCTGTGGCAATAAGCTAGAGTTCTTGAGAAAATCATCAAGGATTGAAAGAACTGAGGACTGGATGCATCAAAAGGCTCAGCCAGACTCCCAGTGTCAATAAGGCACGTAGGATTATTTCCCTGGAGACTCAGAGCTGAGCCTTCTGACAGTGTGGCCGTTAATAAAACAGGAAAAAATATTAGTGAGGTTTGTCTGAGACCTGCTTTGAGTTTGTGGAAACACTTTATGGATCCAAATACGTGATATATTCCCCTTAAATCCTAAATTTAGCAGAAAATAAACCAAACTGGTCTTTCCTCAGCTAGGTAAGGAATTCCTGTACGTTATGTTGCTGGACCTTGGTTTTGGGCTGTAGGGAAGGGATTAGTTTGTTGATCAGCCAGACTGCATCTTCCTTGCCCTGCCTTTGCAGAAAGCCAGGGTTGCCCACCCTCTTACACGCGGATTTTTCCCGTCAGGTGGGAGCACTAAGTTGGTGTTGGGACTGATGATAAAGCTGCACAGGACAGGGTGTGTGATGGGTCTGGTATCTCCTGTTGGGTGAGATCTCAGGGTGGGGGGCTGATGGAGTGAGAGGGCTTTGTGGGAATACCTGTGTGCGTTTGGGGCAAGCCCCTTGACTGAGCCAACCTTGAGCCTTCACACCAAATCTCCAGAGACTGCACTGCTGCTGGAGAGGTGGTGGCTTGCACTTTCCCAAACAAAGCACAGTGATGTTTCCTGTAATTCGAACCAAAGAGACAACTTGCTGCTTTGTAATCTGTGGGTGGGGGAGGCACTGTTGAGTCAGGAAGCCCCCAGAGGGTGCTGGCTTTACTGGTTTCAGCTGTGAAATCAAAACACATGCATGAGTCAGGCCAGTGGTTAAGTTCTGCTCACTTTGAGGCCCTGGCTTTGATTAAATTCATGTGTCATTTTCAAAGGTCCATGTTTAGCTTGGTTTTAGATCATGCTCGCATAATTAGTTTATTTAAACTATGTCTCATGTTAAATCAGATTTTGCCTGTGGACTTAAGTACAACTATGTAATAAGATATACCTATTAAACAGATGTTTAATCTTAATGACTGTGTTCTTGACAATCAATTGGAATTGAACATCTAATAACTACATTGCAACTAGGCATATCTCTTTGCATTTAATAAGATACTATAGTAATATAATTATAGTAATATAGGATATTATAAATAACAGATTCATGGCAGTATACCAAAGTTTGTATAATACATGTTACATATATATATAAATCGTCTGAAAAATGAAGTGACTTTAGCTCAGCTCATCATTTCCCTGAAGGAAAAGAACAAACAAACAAACAAAAAAAACCAAAAAAACCCCAGCCCCCCAAATGTTATCCTCTTACAGAGGAAACAATTTGTGTTGGCACTTTTCACTGTGTGTCCTGCAATAGCCCTGTGTCCCCAGGTCATCACCCCAAGCAAAGTCCAAAGCATTGATGTCACAGAGCAGAGCTCCAGCCTGTGTTCATATATTTGGTGACCGGTGGGATACTTTTGTCAGACTCGATAGAAAGCAAGAGGACTAAGAAAAATAAGGGGAACAATTAGAAGAGAGATGTAGAAACACTTGTTGGAAAAAGAGGCAGCCAATGTCATCAATCCTTATTGGAACTGTGCTTCTAGTTGTGTGTAAACACAATATTTCTGCATTTGTGCACCCAAGTCTCTGATTTTTGGTTGTGACCAACAAATGAGCTATTTCATTAACAGGTCCCACACAATGTATGATTGTTCCACAAATCTGATCTGATAGTCCCAGCTCCAGAACTTTATATTCTGCTACCAAGTTGTGCACAAATACATTTGGATAATATATTTTTGTCATGCTTCTGTACCATAACGGTATACTGATGGATATTTAAGTATAAAACCAAAGAGCTTCATGATGTTCTGTTCAGAATTAGCAAGTATGTGTCAAATAGCCTGTTGAAACAGTTGAATATTTTGGTAGTTGTGCAGTACTTTAGGATTTTATTTTTTTTAGGCTGTAGTTTGAGGAGACCTTTAAGCCCATGCTTAAATCTATCTTTTCAGCAAATCTGTTGCACATGTGTTCAATATTAAGTGCATGCTAACTAGAAATAAGTTGATTAACTTTTGTTTTATGGTTGGACCTACTCTTCATTGAACTGTATAGAAAACTTTCCCTTGAATCCAATGAGCCCTGAGCTAAACACTTTAAAAATGTGGTGGAAAGGCAGAGAGGGAAACAGGTGGGTTAAAATTAGCCTGGATTGTGTGGTATCTTTTGGGCTATTGAATATGTATAGAATGGAGCTCTTGTTAATGTAAATTACAAACATGTTTCAGAGTCTGTCTTGTGGCACATGCAGAGTGCAGTGATGGACTAGAAACATATGAAAGACATATTGATGATAGTAAACATTAGCTTGGCATTCTGGTCTCCAGCACTGCTCAGAACTGGGGGGAGTAAAAAAAGTCTTCAAACTTTTCATGTTCCATAAAAATAGTTATCAAGGTCCCTTTTTGCTCAGGCTTCCAGATTCCTCTTTAAAAACTAGCCTGGCTTCCCTGAGCATCTCTTTCCCAGTGTATTATATTTTCCCCACGCCTGCCTACATTAATTTTTGTTAATACTGTTGTTGCCATCTTTGCACTTAAAAATGCATGAAGGAGAGAGAAGTGTGTGTGTGTTCATGTTCTCCCTTCCTCCTTTCCTAATCTAACTTGGAGGCTGGGGGAAGAAGACACTTTTTAAAAAATTCCTTCCTTCACGTGCCAGGTTGCAGTGAATGGGAAGTGAATTCTCCAGATTCTTGCCTATTTTGGTGGCCTTCTTGTAACTGTGTTACTGGAGGGCACCTCCAGCTAACAGTGCACAGGGTTAAATTAAGCCTAGAACTTCTCAGGAGACTGTTTTTACTGCAAACTTTATTTAGCTGCCTTTACCCCCTATTTAGGCTGGGAGAGGATGATGATCTGTCCTTTGTTTTGGATCTTTTTTTTTTTTTCTTTCTCCATTCTGTTGGTAAATTTTTCCACACACCTTTATTAAAGACAGTGATGGCAAACACATTTGACTTAATATTCCATTCACGCTCCAAGTTAACAAGTAGTTCAAAGATTAATTACCATGTACCTTGCAGTTCATAGATTCTATTATGATATAGCTCAAGCAAAGGGAACAGGGGGAAAATCCAGCTGATTAGCCTGTGATTATGTGTTAGCCTGTGCTTGTGGTCTTTGGTTGGCTGGCACGGCGCGATGCAAGAACTTCTGAGTGGTTACACTTTCCCATCTGTATTTATTTTGATCTAGTTGGGGAGTTTCTAGGACTTAAAAAAAAATATTAGTGGCAATATTTGTCAGGTTAGTACCGTTTCAATTGCTGATGCTTTAATGGGTGGAATTAACCCCAGTGGTGGGATGAGCTCTGTTTCACACAGCTCTGTGGCTCTCTGCAGTGTGGCTGGCAGCAGAGTCGTGCACTGTGCCCTCACCCAGGGTACAGACTCCAGTGGGATCTGCAGAGCCAGTGCTGTTACCTCTGCCAAGTTCACCAGGCTGCAGGGTGGAAGCCACCCTGGGGCTGTTTTCCTCCCTGCCTGCAGGCTCCAGGAGGGACTGTACAATTTTGGGACCACATTATACCACAGGCAAACCTGGCCATGCCCACAGCTCGGTCTGGAACGAGATTAAGGTGCTTTCCAACTCAAACCATTCCAATTCTCTCATTCTATGCCATACAGATGCCCAGCTGGGTTAGCATTGTCTTTGGGCACTCCTGATTTGGTAGTACTGCACCTTAAACTACATTTACACCTTGTCAGGCTGTAGAATCTGGTACGAGAGGGTTTAGCAACCAAGAATTCATCCCGTTGTCCCCCTGTTAATAGCTGGAGTTCTGCAGTTTAGGATTTGCAAAGTGAGACCTGTCAAAGCTGTGATTAGAATTTTCTTCCCTCTCTCTTCTCACTGCAAGCAACTCACTGTTCCCCTTATTCTAGAGTAAATCGATTAGGACTCAATAAAAAGCACGGGCAGAACCCGCTTGTCACTTCTTAAATGTCTCAGCCTGTTTGGAGACTGTGCCTGAATCCCTGAGCAAGTGGGAGCTCTTCTGGTGTGAATTCCCCACATATAGTTTCTCTGGCTAACAAGGGAAGGCAATATACATAGGACAGAACAGGTTTCTATTCAGCCGTGGAGAAAGCACTTGTGAATGTTGCAGGAAATGAGATCTTAAGTCAGTGCATGAAACAATCTAATCCATCACAGCCCCTAGAATGGCCTCTCATAACTCAGGGGCTGTCATAGCCCTTTGTGTGCATGAAGGCAGTTGTGGAAGAAGTGACGAACTGCGCACATATTCTGCTAAATCCGTTCTGGCAGCTGAGGTAATATATTTTCAATGCCAAGTCACATAATTTTACTTTAGCTCATTTGACTCCGGGCTACAAAGCTATTCCAGAAAACAAAGGGATGGTGTTTGAATAATGAATAATAATGAATTTAATTCTGTGGGCTTGTGCTGGGGTGAAGCCTCTAGGAGGTTAAATGCAGATAAAGTAATGGAAAGGAAAAGTTTTACCTTACAAAATGGTGTTGTTTTACTCTAGTTGCCTTGACTTCATTAGGCATTGATACATTTGGATATGTGCAGCTGGCATATCATTTTAAAACTTATATGTTATTAAGTGTGATTTACAGATTTACACCTGCAAAATATCATAGAATTACTCTCAGCATCTTCTTCCAGCCCTCTATTGGGTTTTTTTTGTTTGCTTTTTTTTTCGTGTCCTGTGATTTTCTCTTGCTTCTGATAGTTGTAGACCTTCACAGTACTTGCAAGGAAATCTGAGGGTAGCCTTGCACCATGATGGATACATAATGCACTCTCTTTTTGGTGTTACCAAATATCCTCAGCTGATAATTCAGTGCTTTCCAGGAAATGAAGAAGGCAATATTCCCATGGGCAGAGAGGCAATGCCTGCCTATACAACACTGACATGCACCAGTCCTGACACTGTTTGACACCTTTGGAATCAGTTTAATACCAGTGACAGGTGGGCAGACAAGGAGAGGGGCTTCCCCCACAGGGAAATCCTGGAAGGCAGCTTCAAGGAAGATTTTGTGTTTGTTAATTTGCCATAGACAGGATTAATTAAATACCACTGTGGCTTAAAAGACCACTGAACTCTGGGTGCTTAATTGTACCTTATCCCTTTGAAACAATCTCCCTTCCCTTTAGTGTTTTGAGGGAGCCTGAATTTGTTTACAGACTGTTTGGGTTTTTGTGAAGTTGCTCAAGAGTCTCAAAGCTTTACTGGGGCAGATCCGGGTGAGCAGGGGGGTGGAGAGGTGCTGCAGGTGTTTGTCTGGGAGGCCTCACCCCATCTGCAGGGGAAGCTGCAGAACACAAGGATGCCATAACCTTTGGGTTTCTTGGCACCTCACACACCTGTGTCTGGTCAGAGATGCTCTCCCAGCTCAGCTGCTCCTGCTGCAGGTGGGTCCTTCACTGCAGGTGGGATCCTCAGAGCCTGTCGGGGACATGCAGGAGGTCCCTGCCCAGGTGAGAGGTGGGAGGATGAGCTGAAAGAGGGAAGGCAGGAGCAGAGCAGCAGCTCAAACTGAGGCAGTGCCTGTGTGTGGCTCCCCTGAGAGCTGCAGGAAAGCCCTGCTGAGGTGATCCCTGAAGGTGGGAAGGGCCCATGGTCAGGGAAGAGGAAGATTCCTTTCTTGCTGGTGCTGGCATGTGCTAAATGGGACATTTAGCAGTCTGGCAGTCCTGGGGCATGTGCTGCTCCCATCTTTCCATCTAACTTGACAGGAGGTCTTTTCCAACCTGAATGGTTCTATGCAATGGAAATCACTGTGATACCAAAGATTTGACATCATTGTTAATTCACAGCAGAAGACAGATGAACCAGGAAGGGGAAGTCACCTCTAGAAACAATCTGATAAGTATTAAAAAGGAAAAAATCCAGGCTTGATAGGTGAAGTGGGCTGTGGGGAACCATAACATAAACAGAGATTTCTGAACCTATTGGAGACAATTTATAGAGCAGCAACGTGTGGGATGTACATTCTTTATCTGCAGCCTGAATGTGGCAATACTTTGTTAATTTGTGAGATTGAGAAAGTGAAGCTGATTATAAACAGAAATTAAATAGTCATTCAGCCACCATGTGCATGGGACTTCTAGTGAGCTCCATTGGAGGTCCAGGCACTGAATATTTGCAGGATTATGTGTCATCTTGTGGAACTGTTTTCACAGTCCAAACCATCTGGCATACAGGAGTAAACAAACAGCAGAAAAGATAATAAGTAAACTGGTCTTTAACTATTTTTTCCCCAGTCTAAATACTAGAAGAGCCAAGGAATTTTGATTCCTGAAACAGATTAATTTTAGATTACATTTTATATTAAGTGAAATAGTAAATGTAATGTTTCCACCTTGCAGGAAGGAGTCTCCTATTTTTGTTCAGAAGGCTGTGCATGTTTTCTCCCAGCTCCAGTTTAGTGAGGAAATGGGTGAGCTCAGCTCTTCCCAAGGTTACTGTCAGGCCTCTGAACTGATGCTGATGCAGCTGGGTAGCCCTGAATACCTAGGACTAGTGCAGGCAGCTCTGGGCACAAATTTTAGTGTGACTTGCAGAAGTTATAATCATTTTACTATAAAATGTCCATTGGTCACCACTGCCTCACTGGTCTGCAGCATTTCACTGGTGTTGTTTCATAGCTCTGAGCATAGAACTTCACTACAGGGAGGGAAATCACATTGACCCAAAGCTGTTTCTTTCCTGGTTTTACTGAGGAGAGTCTGGTAGAAGGGCTACAGCACCCACTTGTTTGAATTCCTGGTGTTGGTTCAGAGCAATAGCATCTCAAAGTAGTTAGAAAGGTTCTGCATTTCATCAAAAAGTCTTTGAAAATTTCTATTACGATTGATTAGCAGTACATTTGATTTCATAGAATCAGAGCTCTATTAAAGTAACCCAAATGTGGGTAGTCAAGGTCCACTATTAGAGCTCATACCATTTAATTGAGTACTGCATTATTTAATGACTTTCCTTTTGCTGTAATCTCATTTTGCAAGAAATCTCATTCAAAAAAGAAAGTGAGTTTCTGGTTTTCCTGTCTATAGAGAAAACCCAGAACATATCATCATACAGGCTTCCCAATAAAAGAAATTAACTTAATGAACTTAAGTTCCCCTATTTTGTGGTGGAGAAAGGAGCTCCATCATGTCCGTGAAATTATCCAGACAAGTATTACTTCTTGCTGTGGCACCTTTGGAAATCTCTGGCCTACAAATGGCTGTTCTGAGGTTATCAGCTGTTCAGAATTATTTCAAACCCAGCAGGTGAGTTTGAGCTGTAAGAGAACAAGGAGGGTTAGCTCAGGGTGCCACACAGGAGTGTGATATTCTAATCCCCAGCTCCAAACAAAGGAGTCAGTCCTGTCATCTTTACCCACCTACCCATCCTTGCCCCATTTTTGGTGTACATTGGCATCTCAGAGAGAGAGAAGCCAGGCCAAGGAGTTAAACTGGCTGAGGAATAATGCAGGGGAAAGACCAGTTCCCTACCAGTTTAGCCCTTTGGATCCAAAAGAGGGAACTTATCTACCTTAAGGTGTACATAACTAATTAAAATGGATATTTTGTCTGCTTGAAGGTAGGAATTTTGTAGCTAAGGTACAGTGAGAAAAACTGACAGTCCTTTTCCCCTGGTCAGCAAGATTTTCAGGGAATTGTCTCAGTTTTTAGACAATGTGTGAAGTATCCTCCCATCCTAGATGTTTGTCAGAGTTTAAACCTCCTGTAGAATAGGGAAAAGGCAAAGTCTTTTGAAGGTGCTTGGTGATAACTTTGTACTTTCTGAAAGGTGTGCAATAGCTTTTAATATTTGAAAGTAATCAGAAATATTAAAGAGCAGGAATAAGCTAAAGGGGAAGGACATTTCTTGATGCTCTTGGGTTCTTTGGTGTCTTTTTGGTTCCTTGTGTAAGTTGCTGTTTATGCTGTTTGATCTCATTTCCCAAAAGTATTTCCCAAGCTGTGCTCAGACAGAGGCTATGGGGAAGAGCCTTCAGTGAAATGGAATCCCTCATTACAAATGAAATAGAGCTTTTTTTTTTTTTTTTTTTTTATGTTATCAGGGGAAAAAAAACCCAATGTATCTGCCTTAATCTGTGAATGAANAGCTGTTTCCTGGCAAGGTTTTCCTGTGACATTTGCTGGGAGGGTAACCCATTAATTTGAATCCAAGCACCAGCAGGAGCTAATCTGGATGACACTAGATCATGCTTGGCATTTGTTTCCACACTGGTGAGGTGCCATGTGAAATATTTCCAGTGTTGACCCATGTTTCCAGCTTTGGAAGCTGTGCTGGAAAGTGCAGTTATGCCAGAAGAGTTGTCTGATGATTTTATTTCATTTTTATGAAAAGTCCAGTGGAAATGTTAACTAGTTCACAGAAAACTCAGGTGCAAGCACGATTCCACACCTATGTCAGTACCAGAATGAGAAGCTGGCACACAATTGCTGTCACTGTTATTTATTATATTTATTGAGGAAATGCTTATCTTTCGAATTGAAGATGAAGATTTCACTCTGCTGTGTCTACATACACAGTTTAACCTGCTCTTGAAGCTCACAGAATTCCTCCCCACAGTCTGTTTCTGCACGTAAAGGGCTCCCAGAATGAGCAGTTTGAGTTGCAAACCTCTGGGAATACTGCAGAGCCATGCCTGGAAATTGTGGGTCATGCTCAGAGCTGGCACTCCATGTACTGGTGGGGAGACTTAAGAAGTAGCCAAGATTTAAATACTGAGCAGGAAAATATTTTTAATCACTCTGTTCACATCAGCAAATAGCTTCTGGTCCGTTTCCCATGGGCATTGATTGAGCTAAGTGCTTTTCCCAACACAGAGTCAGGGTATGTGATGAGAGAAAGCTTTGAAATTACATGGTTGTGGTTAATTCATGGGGCCACTTTCATGCTTATTCAGGTACAGGCCAGGCTGGTTTGGTTTTAAGGATGTGATTTTAGGTGTTTGGATGTGTTCTGATTTTTATCCAAATATATAAACAATTATCAACAATTTACTGGAGTGATAAAGGAGGGATGGAGGAGTAAATGGCTAAAGAAAAAAAAAAAGAAAAAGGCAAGAAATTTGAAATCTTTTATGGACAGTTTAATATGTGTTGAGATGTAAAAGGTGACTATGAGGGTGTGGTCTCTTGGGGAAGCAGATTATCTGTTTATTCCCTCCATTTTGGAGTCCTCAGCACAGGGGGCTTCTGCTTCCTGCTGTGTTTTAGGTACAGTCTGACCATGGGATGGAAAAACAAGGCAAGAGCTGTGTCAGGTTATGGCTGGGGGTGGTGGATGCCCATGGAGAGAAAAGGATTGGGAGGGACCCCTGACCAGGTACAGAGGAGAGGCAGGATGGAAACTTCCATCTTGGTGGGTGATGGAAGCTGATATTTGTGGCTGGCAAGTGATACTGGCTCATAGATTTGTGGAACTGATTTATCTGGGCCCATAGAAGCAGAAACAAAGATTTACGTCATGCAATCCTTTCACTCCATCCTCTATTTAAAAATAAAATAAAATAACATTCAGGAACAGTTTCCAGACCCTGAATTTTTGTCTATGTAATTTTCCCACCTAGGGTGAAGTCTAATATTCTGGTTCTTGAAGTGCTGTGAAGGAAAAATATTGGTATTCCAAGTTGTTCTTACATCATGGCATAATTTTCAGGGTAGAATCTTAGAATTATCCCTCTGCCAGTTCTGGGATATGGGAATTCACCCCCCTCAGTTCTGGATGATTAGCCCAAAGTAAGGCCAAGATTTTGAGTGACCAGGTGAAAATGCTAGTTAGTTTTGAAAGATGCCTGGAGTTGGAATAGAAAAGAACCTGCTTTTACTCAAATAAAGGGAGATAGGCCAACTGGTTTCCCTTGAATTGCTCCAGTTTTGAATTCATCCTCAGTTACAATCAATGGATTCCCAACACTAAGCAGCTGGAATAATTGTAAATCCAAACTTTTCTTTTTTTTTTTTTTTCCAGATTTGTTTTTTTCAGGCCTTGCTTTTTGAGATTAGTGGGACTTTTTCAAGTTTTTTTTCAAGTTTACTTGAGTACAAGCTGGGTCAGCCCCATATTAGATGCCTGTCACACTGGTGCCTAAGTGATCTGTAATTTCAATGAGACCTTAGGTTTGATGAAGAAATCTTTAATAAGATTGCTTTCCTGTTTAAACAGTCCATTTGTAAAGGCTTCTTTCCCCACAATAGTAATTGGATTCCTCAGTATTCAGTCATTTCATTGCACGATGTTTCACTCTAAGAAAATAATTTCCAACCCGTGTTTCTTTTCTTCTTTTAACTTAAAAGAGCCTCTTGTCTTCTTTGTGGCCAGTGCAGCCCATCTGTAACTGCCTGCTACGAGCTGAAATCTGTACATTCTTATCTCCCTTGCTTTGTTTTTCTGTACCAAACTGTAAGCAAGCCCTGAAGTTTGTTCAGATTTGGGATCAAACGCTGAATTTTTATTTCTTTTCTCGCAAATTTCTAGGGGGGAAAGAATCAATATGCTAATGCTGTTGCATCAAGCTTTCAAATCTATGCAGACATCAATAGGCAGCTGTTCTGTGCTTTTTTAGCATTTTGGGCCAAGTGTCTGATTTCAAACAGACTGATGTAAAACCAGAGGAACTTCATAGGAACTTCTCTGGATTTACACCACTGGCTCAGACTAGGTCAAGCTTTTAAATTCATTCAGGAACCAGATTTTGATTTTCATTGACTATTTATATAATAATTAGAATTTTATTAGGAATAGGACTTTGTACCTCCATAGCTACTCCATCAGGAAGCTAAGCCATGATTTTGTGACCTTGTGTGCTGCCCAGTATGTATAGCTGCTCTTATTTGGTAAATGTATACACAATAATATTCGCTACTTCACCGATTTAATACGAAACAAAATCCTTTCAAGACAGAGTAATGTCCTCTGCTTTATATTTGAAAAAACAAATTAATCCCATGATAGGCTGTGATTTGCAATAAAGTTGATCAATGAGATCTACCTTCACAAATTGCAGAACATACCATTCACATTGTTTTGAGTAATACTGTTGTTTTACCTTGAAGTACATTGCTGTTGCTCCCTGTGTTCAGTATAGCATCTTAAGACTTTTTAATGGAAAGAACTAAATGGAAATTGATTGATAAAAGCTCCATCAAGGTGTTTATTGTTTTTTGCCCAGGGGTAAAGCAGAAACTTTTGAATGCCATTTCATTTGTATTAGATTCTGTTTTTCGAAGTGCATGGGCAATGGAGATGTGAACACAAAGGTAGGAAATTGTTTTTAATCATTAATAACTTGCACAGGGACCTTGTAGTACAAGGTGGAATGTCCACCTTCATGCTGGATAACGAGGATTTGTTGCAAAAATTGGTGTGCAGAGGTGTAGAGGAGAATTGTGTATGCAGTTGCAGTACTGACACTGGCATCCACAGCAGCTTGAAACATATGCAAATTAAAGAGAAAATACCTGATTAACGAGGGAGCTGTGTTATTGGCAGGTACTTCACCAGAAGTGCATCAGTAGAGACAGGATGTGCTTCAGCAGCAGCTGCCTGTAGGGCCTTTAAACTTCTTAACCCTTTGGAGCAGGGCTTGAAACAATTCATCCATCCCTGGTTCATGGAGTATTCTGGTTTGATTGGGGCAGAATCCAAATTTTCACCAGTAAGAGAATTTTAGTCAGGTTAGGAGCTGTGTTCTACGATGTAGGGAATTTATACTCAAAGTAAGAACATGGAGTAACTAACTACCTAATAACAGGAAAGGTGATGGGAATGGAAGGAGTCTTCAGAGAATTGTGGGAGGACATTTGTTCTTGGCTGTAGTGAAGGGACGCAGGCTTGAAAACACTGCAGGGAGGAGTTTGCTACATCACTTCCTTTAACCCCAGACAGGCTGAGGAACCAGCTCAGCTGTGTGGGTGAGCAGGCTTGGGCTGAACATGAGGGCTTGGGGTTAATTTTTTTTGCCATAGAGAGGTAATTTTTTCCCCAAAGTAACCCAAACTGAATGTCCCTAGTTCTGAAGAGATATGAATATGTGTGATCAGACACTTATTTGCTATTCCCCATCACTCATAGATGGAGAAAAGCCCAGTGACTTCCTTTTTGGCTGCCCGAGATCATTTTGCCCTCTCGGATCTCCATGGACATTTTAGGATCATTAAACCATCATCAGGATCATGAAATTATTTGCTCTGTGCCCACTCATCACATGTTAATGACCTGAACAGGTAGAAGAGGGTCTGGCCTCTCTGTAACCAGGTATGAAGGCAGTGGGATGTGTGTGTGCTGCCATCCTTGTCCCAAGAACTGGGGCCATAGTGCAGAGCTGCCCCCTGGCAGTGATTAACTGGTTTGCCACAACATCCACTTCCGGGCTTGGAAAACCTCCAATCTAAACAGAAAATCAAACTCCAAACTGGAATAGGTTTGGGAGAATGGCAGCTGATATGACTTGCTCCAGACCTTGCAGCAGCATTGGTGGCAGAACCAGAACTGAGTGCTGGAGACTGGTGCAGAGGAGATTGCAATGGTTTAATTTGCTCTATTCCTTATTCAAAAGAGTGCAGTTGAATTTCCCTACTGGTTCTGCTCTATTTTTTACAGATTGAGAATGATTAATTCTGTACGTGGGTTCCTGGTGGCTGGGGGTGTTTTCTTTCTGTTTGTGCAGTAGGGACACACTAGAAATGGCATTCACACAAAGGCTGGTTCTTATTGGGAAGGTAACTATGAAAACCAAGTGGAAAGTGTCTCTAGCTGGCCTTTTTCCTAAGATGAATCTCAATTTCTCTTCTTAGGCTGAAGGAAAAAAAATAATTTTGTAAAATTTTGCTAGCGAAAAATGAAAAAAAAAAATGTATGGAACAGCATTCTACTTTTTATTTGAATATGCTGTAATTCATCAGGTAAATAATTTATATAAAAACCACCAAGCTTTGGTTTTAGAAAAAATACTTGTAGTCAGAACACAGTTTAACAAAATTCAGTAATCTAAAAGTGAAAACATGAATTCGTTTCCACACACTATATAAATCCATGTAAACGAATAAGATTTATTTCTTTTATATTTGGAGAAGGAAGGAACTGTTTAATTGGAGAAAGTTCAAACCCTGTGGTGATAAAACCCAGGATGCTGCGTACACGAGCAGTGTGTGTATCTGTAATGTTGCACTGCTTTCCCTGCAGGTAGTTTCTGGAGTCCTTACTCAATGTACATATCTTCTTTAAAAAGAAAAAAAGAGAATTAACAAACTTTCATAGCTGTGTTGTACAGCATAACCTATATGATGGGATTTTTCTTACATACTTACTAGATTTCACTTACTAGACGTTTTCAGGCATGGCTGCTCAATATTTACAAACAATTGCAGTGGCTGTGCACAAATTAAACAGAAATGCACGGCTAAGTCTAAACTCTTTCGAGGTCAGGCCCTACAAATCCACTGCACATCAGCTGTGCTGAGAGCTGGCAATGGGACTTGATTGAAACATGTGATAAACATATGGAAAATATATTCCTTTGTTTTGTACATTTAAAAAATGGATTATACTCAACGTGCTACTGCCTTTGAGGGCTATAAGATAAAACGTTGCGAGGTTCATTGGCTTCAAGATGGGAATCCTGGGTTCAGCCCAGATGGAAGCGTGATACAAAAAGCTGCTCTTGTCTTTGAACATTATTAGCCCCAAAGAACTGAAATTCTTTTTAGGTTTCTCCCCACCCACTTTAAAACAATATTTGTGTAAAGAGTTTCCACTTGGTTTGGTTCCTGGGCTGATCTGCAGTTTAAGCACTGAGGAAAATGGGGTTTAGGAGAAGATTGGCTTACAAGTGGAAGATTGGCATGGACACTGAAGGGTTTTAGGAGATGTAAAAAGCCCATCCTAAACTGCTCCAGGGTAGCTGTTCTGGTGCTTATGGAGAAGGTTGGTTTGGGGAGATTGTGTCCCCCATTGGCCTCATTCCTACTGACATATTGATAATTCTCTCCCCACCCTGGCTGAGCTGACAGTCATTTGTGGATTTGATCCCTGAGTTAGACCTTCGAGGTGATCATGTCTAATATCTGCAATCCACTTACCTCTTTTCATTTTATGAAGTTTGTTTATATGCAGCATCATTTCATAGTGATTCCTTAGGAATACTTGCACTAACAACTGTGGGTAGGAGGGAAGGTAATTGTGGGCAGTGGTGGTGCTGGTACCAGAATCAACCCTCAAATTACATCTGCAGTATTTTGTGACATTTTTGGAGTCATAAATCAGCTGTTAACCAGGCTGGTGCTTGGACAGTGCACAATATTCCTGTGTGCTGATGAAGATCTCCAGGGGCAGGGAGTGAGAGGGGCATGGCAGGGGTACACTGACCTCTGGTACACCCAGGAAGTGTCATTGTCACAGAGAATAGGGTACCCATGGCATTGCAACCCAGGAGACACAGCTTGTTGGCACCCACAGGCACAGCCCCCCTCCCTGCCCTTCCTTTGGGAAGCTCCCACTTCCTCCCCTGGAATCCTGAGTGGAGGTAATTCAGGCAGGAAAATACTTTATTAAGCTTATTTTCATATTGATTCTGCTCCCTGAAGTGCTGATTGAAGGGGTTCTGCAGTTCATTCAGGCTACCTCACAACTTACAGGGAGGTGGGACCTCCCTTTTTGGGGTCTGGGTTAAAGCACACATGGGTAGGATTAACTCAGGCTGCTAAACTGCTCTTAGCTGATCTGGTGGTGAGCACAGGAGGTGAAAAGATGCCTTAAACTTAACTTCTTCTTTCCTCCTTGCAGACTTGTGCCAGATAGGGAATGGAGAAATTGGCTTGAAAGCCTTTGTTTTTTCCTGCTCATTTTCTGTTATTTGTTGGTTTTCTTTTCAAGTAGACTTCCAGGCTGAATGCAATTTCCCTGTGGGAGTAGATGCTGAGTTCTGTCTGTGTTTTCATCTCCATAGCTGACAATAATAAAAATTCCAAACAACTTCCCCCCACATTCCCTGCTTTGCTGTTGTCATGTTTTCTGCTGGTTGACAGAGTCACCTCTGTGGCCTTAATATCTGAGTACATTTGTTTTGCAAAGTGCTGGGAGCTGCATGGCTTGTTGATGTTTTCAAAAGCTGTTGATACCCTGCATGTTGCACAGTTAGGAATTTAGGAATTTTCCACTCCCACTCCCCAACTGTTTTTTTGGATTAGTGTTTGTGTTTCTCTAAAGCACCCTGCAAACACCTCCTGTCAGGAGGGGATGGGAGAGGCTGAGGATACCAGTAAGGCAGCCTGTCTTTCCTTGAAATACTACTTGTCTACTGGGAACCTAAAGGAAAATGGTCCCAGGAATTCCTTACATGTGCACAACCCTTTCAATGGAAGTGAAATCCCAAACCTCTTAGAAGGGTTCATTCTGTGCAGTTGAATCTTTCTCCTTTCCCACTCCTCCCTTGCCTCTTTCCTCCTTCCACCTCTAGGAATTTCAAAGTGTGACTTGCCTGATCACTAGTTTTACCTGCTTGAAGTTAGAAAAAAAATATCCAAAAGCAAAAAAAGAGTCACTTGAGAGATGATTTTTGGGGAATACCTGAGAAAACAGTAAAAGGCTTTACTTTAGCCTGCAGCTGATGTGTGGTCAAAAGAGGAGCAAAATCTCCTCTGGCCAAAGGAAGGAAGGAAGAACAGATTTGGTCTGACAGTTTATTCTAGTTGGTGTTGCTTGGACACTGCAGTAGCAAATCACCTGTGAATAAGAAGGGAAAGGAAGACAAATCACTTTATTTTAGAATACCATCATGTTTTTAATGTGGGCTTTGTTTATTCAACTGCTTTCTCATGGATATTGGTCTCCTTACACCATAGTGCTGTGTTTAAGTTATTCATCTTGGTCATCTGCTCTTACACAGGGGTGTAAGATGCTTTCGATGCTGGTAGAGGAAAAGCAAGATGTTTGTTGCATCTTGAGGAGTCCTCAGGAGCCAAATAACATGGCTCCCTCTAAACATTAACTTCTGTGCTCTGAAGTCCTGATTTTAAAAGATTGCATCTTGCAGAACTGCCAGACCATGAACCTTGCCAAGCAAGAGCTTCTACACATTTCCAAAATGTCAGGGTAAGTAAAATTGGCTGAATTAACCAACGAACCAGCTTCCCCTTTACTATTACCAAGTAATAGCAGTAAACATCATTAAAACCATTCATTTTTTAGTCAAATACTGTGGGACTAAAAGATACTTTAGCCCACAAAATACATTCTGACAAATGGAGTTCCAGGCTGGATGCATATAGTTCAGAAATTCACTGGCCTTCATTTTGACCCCGTGCTGTACAAATCAAATTGCAAATGAAGCCTGTGTCTGTTGGATGGTGCCAACCATCTGATAAGGAGATCTTGGCTGACTATCCTCATGTGTCTGAAGGGGATATAAGAAATGAATATTTTAATTTTTTATTGCTCTTGGAAAATACCATCTTTATATGCCTTATAAAAACTACTTGATCAATTTTCATCTTAAATCAATTATCACATGGCCTTTTTTTCTGCAGAATGCTTTTGTCTCTCAGAGTTTATCTTAATAATTACAAAAAATCCAATGACCCATAGCAGGATTCACATTGTTCCTCATAATGTTTTACTCTGTGTACAATTTGGAGATGTCTGGTTCTGAATGGGGCTGTGATTGAGTCATTAAGGATGATTGGGGCATGAAGAATATGAGCAGAAAGCCAGTGGAATCTCTTCATTTCCAACCAGGTCAGCATTTTTCCATGCCTCCAGACCCTAAGCTGCAGTTTCATTTTAAGTTTCCCATGGTGGCTGTTCTGCCTGGACTTGTGTTGTAAAAAGCAAATAAATACATGGAACTTTGTTATTTTAAACTTGGCCTGGCAGTGCACCAGTGCAGGGGTGAGGGGGATGCTGGGCAGGGGAAGGTGGGTGCTGCTGACTGCACCCCTGGGGAATGGAGTAGGAAATTGAGAGATTCGTGCCTCCAAATGTTCTTGCTCTTCATACTCTGGGCTCAAGAATTTTGTCTGAGTTGGAAGTCAACCCCATTCATGCTGCACTGATTTCTGTGCAGTGTTAATGAGTGTGAATTAGCACAACAGTGAAAGATCTGTTTGTATCATGTCTTTGTTAAATTTCTACTTGGCTTGTATCAGGAAGAGAGATTATTTAGTAAAAAAGCTTTATTAAAAAAATTATTTTAGAACCAAATATTTCAATTCCACAAATGGATAATTACACTGATTATTAAATGTATATATCAATTCTATTAATGGATAGTTACACTAATTATTAAATGTTTGCGTAATGTCAGAGTTTTCTCAAAGTGTGTGCCTGCCATATGCTAATAGCAGGCTGCTTAATATTATTTATTCCAGCCTACATGTTCTCCAGCAATATGAATTCATAGAAGGATTTTTGTGTGCATGGAAAGTGATGTGTATTCAGAGCAAGTAATTTTTCAGTTTCCCATCATGTGTTGGAACCTGGTTTTGAGAACTGTGTTTGCTTATTGTGACTGCAATCCCAAATTACTCAGTTTCTTACAACTCCAGAATCCTGGGTTACATAAAGGGTTGTGGATGAAATCTTCAGTCAAGCAGAGCTGGGTCCTTTAGGTCTTTTACACAAGAAATCAAGTGAGAAGGGGAAGTAGTAAGCAAAGTTCTGAACAGCAGAACTATGGGACAGGATGTCTCCTCAATGATTATCATCATTATCAAAGTGTAATTTATCCAATTAGCCAATTCCATTAAACAGGTTCAACTGACTCTTTTCCTCCCACCACGTTTTAATGTGTTTATATCTCAAATGAGTGAAGGATGTATTGTTTGACATGACAGCTTGCTTTGTATGCAGCTATCTCTTTATTTCAATGCACTGACTGACAAAAGGTAGGAGTGGGGCTTTTTGATGTAGTGTAGGGAATTATTTCCTGATTTGACATGCTAATTGACTGGGGATTTCTTATTCTGTTAAGGAATGTTCATCCTGAATTGCTCAGCGGAACAGCATTGGTGCATTGCAATGGGAAGACAAAAATGAGGGATCAAACAAAAAGGAGACATATTTAAGCATCAATTTCTGTGCTGTGATCATTACACATGGTTAATAATCTTTTTACCCTTTTCCTCTTGTTACCTTCAACCCTGTGCTTCTGTTTTCTGAAGTGGCTTCAGAGCTTCTATTGAGGGATAGTGAAACTTTTAAAAACAATTTTAAAGTAGTACCAGTTGAAAAATATGAAGCGTGTTCATGTAAAAAGGTGACAATCTGCATGTTTTCACTACAAAACTGGAGTAATGTTTTGAATTTCAGATTTTCTCCTCTCTTTTCAATGCCAAATAACAAATGGATGATAAAGGAAGAGAGAGGAGGGACACTGGAGAAGCTCTTTGGTAGGGAAGGAAAGATCCTGTGCAAAGAAATATTCACATCTCTCAGCTGAGTGAAATCTGGTATCATAGCATTTCTGTGGGTTCAAACTATGAGATCTGGGCAATTCCATCCTTATCCTTGAAATTAAGATCATGGAATCGTAGACTGATTTAGTTTGGAAGGGACCATGGGCAGGGACACCTTCCCCTATCCCAGGCTGCTCCAAGCCCTGTCCAGCCTGGCCTTGGACTCTCCCAGGGATCCAGAGGCAGCCACAGCTGCTCTGGGCACCCTGTGCCAGGGCCTGCCCAACCTCACAGGGAAGGATTCCTTTCTGATATCTAGTCTAAATAGAGACTGTCAGTTAAAACTGTTTTCCCTTTGTCCTAAGTCCCTCTCCAGCTCTCTTGAAGCCCTTTTAGGCACTGGAAAATGCTCTAAGGCTCCCTGAAGCCTTCTCCAGGCTGAACATCTCTACCTCTCTGTCTCCATAGAGGTGGCATTCCAGCCCTTGGAGCATCCTCATGGCCTCTGCTGGACCACACTGAGGTGCAGCCAATACATTGTTCTGATGGGTAGAAATAGGAATACCAGTGAGGGCTAGGGCTGGCAAGATGCAGGCAGCGGGCAAGCACAGGCTCAGCACAGCATTTAAGTGGAAACCTCCCCCCCAAAAAAAAAAAGAACAAATTAAGTGAGTTGATTCTTTTGATGGAAATTTTTCTTTAGGGAGGATGNCAGTTAAAACTGTTTTCCCTTTGTCCTAAGTCCCTCTCCAGCTCTCTTGAAGCCCTTTTAGGCACTGGAAAATGCTCTAAGGCTCCCTGAAGCCTTCTCCAGGCTGAACATCTCTACCTCTCTGTCTCCATAGAGGTGGCATTCCAGCCCTTGGAGCATCCTCATGGCCTCTGCTGGACCACACTGAGGTGCAGCCAATACATTGTTCTGATGGGTAGAAATAGGAATACCAGTGAGGGCTAGGGCTGGCAAGATGCAGGCAGCGGGCAAGCACAGGCTCAGCACAGCATTTAAGGGGAAACCTCCCCCCCAAAAAAAAAAAGAACAAATTAAGTGAGTTGATTCTTTTGATGGAAATTTTTCTTTAGGGAGGATGTTGCCCTGACTTCTGGAAGGAGCTGGATATTCCATCACATTCCTGTGTTTCAATAAATGGAAAATACAGTGATGATGACGCTGATTGTTTTTAAAATGAAACTGTCTGTAGTTATCTCCAGAGATAATAATCCCCTGCTGGTTTAGTGCTTCCTTGATTTCGTTTGTATAAATCTGGAGGATGAGACATTGCAAGGCTGTGTCAGCTCCCCCACGTCACCTCCCAGAGCAGTGTCTCCTCTCACCCACCTTTCAGAATATATTCTCTAAATTAATCCTATAAGGTTTTACTGATCTGCTTTAACTCTCTGATTGTTTAATACTGGACCAAAAGCTTGGACATAGCAGTCTTTTCTCCCACTACATTTTTACTGGAAACTAATTAATTGTGACCCTCTGATGTGCGTTGCACAGGAGAGCCTGTGGCATGTCTGAATATTGAGGGGTTTTAGGATTTCAGAGGGTGGAACAGCTGCTGCCTGGCAGCCAGGTACTCCAGTAGTGCTGTGCAATATGGGTGGGGTGGATGGATGGTTACTATTTCATAGCTTTTCTTTCAATTGCCTGAATGCTGGTGGCCATGTGTGAAGGAGAAGATTCAGAATTTGTAGGCTTATGTTGTTTTTGCATATAGGAGCCTGGGTAAAGCAGCTTTTACTGATGTGACAATTATTCCTTTCTAGGAGCAGTTTGGTCTTGCATCTATCTTTGAAATTTTTTTATCCAAATATCTGAAAGTACTTTTCAATCATTTAGATTGATTATTTGGATTTTAATAACATAGAAAATGGGAAAGAAAGTGGAGAGAGACTAAACATGTAAATCTGTTGCTTATAATGACACCAGGATCTAAACCAAATTTGCCTAGCTCCCATTCTTCATAGTTACTTTGAGACAATTGTTTTACTTAAGATTTTTATGCATTAATTTCAGGCATGCATCGTGGTTTACCCATGATAATTTTTGTGTAGAAGTGCAGCCGTGGATTGGACAGGGTAGGGGACCTCTGGAATGGGATTTGTAAGGCCCATCTAGAGCTCTTTTCCCAAATTCTGTCAGCATAACAGCTCATTTCAGAGCCTAAATATGACAATGCTTCATTGGAAGAATACATTATTCAAATATCAAGTTGAAAGGAGTGTGAGGTGTAATGTGGGGGGAGAGTCACGAGGAGCAAACCCCCCAGGAGTGAGAAGTGTGATCTTGGCAGGGTTTGGAAAGCCACCAAGGGGTTAATCATCCCCCACTCTGTATGAAATGACAACAAGCTCTTGGCAGCTTTCCCCATTCTTTATATAACACTTCCAAGCGCTGAAGCTTGTATCCTCCTAGTAATGCTTTTAATTTGTGCTCTGCTGGGGAGAGGCCAAGATTTAATCGAAATCATTAGAATGTCTTTGCCTGAAGTAGCTGAGGGCTTGTAGTGAGCTGGAGGAGGTTACTTCAGAATAATTAAAAGAAATACATAAGGTCATCATCGGTGTCTGAGCTATTCCAGACACTGGGTTCAAGGGGGAAAGGTTGAGTTTAATGACAACTCCTCTTAACTTAAGTAGGATGCTTGCACAGCCACATAGTTTTGATGATTAAACTTTGCCTTTTTCCCTTCCCACACACCTGCCCAAGTGACTTTGTTTCTAGCTTCTTCTCAGTACAGCAAAGATGGGCTCAAACCAAAGCCCAGAGCCAGATTTCTCAGAGATTCAGGGCTGTGGAGGTTCCACCACGTAGATCCAAATCTCAGATTTCTGGTTTATCTTTTCTCTCGAAAATGGGATGAATTTCAAAGTGTCTATAAGAGTGCACACATATGTGTGTGAGAGAATGTGGTGGTGTGTGTGTGAATATGAGTGTGTGTTTATTTACAGCTGAGATCTGCTCTTGAATTTTGACTCCCTTTGTTTCAGTGGGACTATCAGAACACAGGTGCTGCTGTTTTCAGTGTATATTGGTGTCCATGCATGGATTTTAGTCCTGTATGTGCCTATATGTGCTCAGGAAAACAAACTGCTGGGGTCATTCTGAGGCACGATACATGTGCTAATTGCTTAGTGTAAATTACAACATGCACTTTATGGGTTGTGTATTAGGCAAAAAAGTACTCAAAGGAAAGTTGAAACAATTAGATTCATATTTCTTGCACTGTACAGTCCTAATGTTGAACAGACAGAGATGGAGTGAACTGGCAAGTGATGAATTTGTGTGAGAAACTGTCTTTTTTGAATGACTTTTTATGCCTACATTTGAATACAGCCTCTTACAGCAGAGTAGGTTCAAATAATGAATTAATAGTGAATGTTAAAGATTTAGGGAATTGTCTGTGAACTTTTGACCCTGGGAATATAAGGAGGTTTGCTTTTCAGGAGAATTAGTCTAGCTGGGCTAATGGGTGCCAATAAGGGCTGTAAGCACTGTGTCAGGGACCAAATCTTTTAATTAACCGCTGAGTGAAAAGTAGTTTGGGAAATGCAATAAGTCAGATTCAGGTCAGATCAAGCAGAATAATATGTGGGCAGAGATGAAATTAACATACTAGGAAATGCAAGCTGAAAATCTTCAAACTTTCCTTATTAGACTGATAGAAAATGGGATTTACTTTGACTGCCTCAAGGAAACGTGGCACCTACTTTTACTGACTCGTTCAAGCAAGGTTTAGATTCTCCTGGCCAACAACATCTGCAGATGAAAAAGATTAAACTGGATTAAACTGGAGACATACCATGGTCCAGCTTTGAAATGACTGTGATTGTGGCGCAGGCTGGCTCGGCACTGGCCTGTGCTTCAGTGGTTTTGTTCAAGTCTGGGATGCCCACAAAGTTACAGTAAGGATTAAATAGCTAGTGAGCTACTGACTCATGTCTTTCTTGACAAATAGTGTTGCCTCTCAGCTTCTTTGCATTCTCAATTTTTCTGAGTCTGCTGTCTGTTGCTCTGGCATCTTAACTTCTCGTGGAGCAGTTTGTCTTTTTGTCCTGTGCTTGAATCTTCCCTGTCACAGCCATGTCATGAAAACATAGAATCCTTCAGGCGGGAAAAGACCTTTGAGGTCACCAAGTCCAGCCCAGCACTGCCAAGTCCACCACTAAACCATGGCCCCAGGTCCCACCACATCCACACGACTTCTAAATCCCTCCAGGGACAGTGAGTCAGGTGAGCTCCACTAATTATTAACACAACATGGATAATTGCCTTCTGTAGATGGAAGGATCTCACTTTTAATTATACCTTATTAACAAAATTAATAGGATCAGAACTACATCTAGAGAGTTTGGAAGGTAAACCAGTGCCTGTCAACGTATCATTACAGAGTAAGGTTTAAATTATTAGCTTAATTCACGTCTAATAGGATTTTAATCCTATTCTGATTGTACACTGTTCGCAGAAAGAATTATTTTAGAAGAGGACTATGCCTTAAATTTTGGTGTAGAAAGCTTTGAAATTAATGGAAAAACTCCAAGTAAGCTTAGTGGGCTTTGACTTAATCCATTTTGAGTCTTTTCCATCAACACTAAAATTCAGATATGCTTTGAAAACTGTCATTGTGGGTCCCTAATTTCCTAAGTATCATTATCAACAATGGTAATGTGGCATCTGATCTGCCAAATAACTTATTCAAACCTCCACTAATGTCTCAGTCATCACAAACTACTTAAGTAATTTATTTAATTGGAAACTGCACTAACTTCAGTGTTACACGCACTGCAGAGGAGTGAGGGATTCCATAAGATCAGAAACAACTGCCCAAGCCCCATTGCATTTCCTCCTTGCTTTCTGACTGGCTTGAGAGTTGCAAAGGTTAGCTAGGATAATATTTTCTTTCTTTTTAATTGTTGCAAGGTGTGCTTCTTGCCAAAAAATCAAAGGGCTAAATTCAATTCACTGACTAAAATCAGTCCTGCTGTCGGCTACGATACATATATAATTGTTCTGTCTCTATGTTGTTGGGCTGGAACAGATCCAAACAATCTACCAATCATGAGCAGGGGGAAAAAAATCATTATAAAATCAATTTCTGCTTAATTGAAGATCTTTCTTCCCAGTGGGAATGAAGTAAGATTTATAACCTTGGATTCACTGACTGTATAATGATGGCACTTGAGCTTGTCAAGGTTTTCGTTTGGTGGCTGTGGCATGGACAGCATTTACTTTTCCACCTGCTGTGGGGCAGCACAGTGAGGACCCTGGGGAGCAAAGGGCTCTGGTACAAACTGGGTGAAGCACAAGAGGCTCTGTTTGCAGTTCCAGGGTGGGAAATAAGGCATCGTACAGGGAAGAAGCATAACAGTGGAGGGGAATTTCAAATGCATTGTTTGTTTATACATTTCTCCTGAGTGCTGTGAGTGGAAATTACAATGACTGACTCTTGGAGACACCCCTTTGGCATCTGGCTGCTGATGCCAACTCTGAGGAAATCCTGTATCCCGCTGCCCTTGGGGTGGTTCTTTCTCTGCCCTCAGAACAAAGGATCGCAAAGGAAAACTCCTGTCACTCTTCCCTGTGAGAGCTTTGCCACTGATTTCAGAAGGATCAGCATTTCACACCATCTGAAAACTTGTAGTCTCATTTTCTTCTGTTGATAACTGAGCAAATCACAATGTGGTTAAATGGCAGCAGACCAGGAAGGCATAGGAAAATGTAAAACTGATAGGAAAACTAGACTTGTGATAGAAGACATTTCCCCCTTCCTGGCTTCTCCTGCTGTACTGAGAAAATGCAGCTCCAATCTCCTTTAAGTCCGTTTTGAGTGGAAGAGAGTCATGGTGTAAATACCAAGCAATAGCTAAAAGTGAATTTACTAAAGTTCAATAAACATAAAAATGATGAATTTAGATGTCATGTAATTAACTCAGAATTACATGAGCAATAACCAAGTAATTACACCTTTAATAATGCATTAAACTTGTCAGGAATACTTAGTCATTCAACTAGAATTTAACAAGATAGCCTATAGCAAGTTACAGTAATTAGATATCACTACTGAAAACATTGACAGTTCCTAATTGATACCTTTTATTATAAAGTTAAATGCCAAACATTTCTTTTGAGTGTATTGAGGAATAATATTAGCTGTGTTTAAGACCATATTGCCTACTCTAATAAACTGTATACAGGTAAAAAAAATAAACAATCAGCAACAAACAAAACCCTAAGAAAAAGAATGTATATCAGCTAAATCTATCAATCACTCACACAAATGTGGTTCAGATTCTCACTCCTGTAATTTAAATTACAAACTAACAGAGTCTGTTCCCTGGCAGGTCTGTCAGCAGCAAAGGGAAAAGTGAGGTGGAAGAAAAAACTCTGTGAAACAGGTTAAGAGAATAACATTTAGATCAGCTGAAGGATGCAGGTCTTCATGGGAATAAGGCACCCTGCAGCCTTTGCAAGAGTAGAGCAGGGAAAATAAACAACCTCAGGACTTTATAAATTAGCTTTAAAAGCAGGACTCGGGCTAACTAATGACTAAATCAGATTGTTTAGACTACAGGAGAAGGGGTTTTGAAGAAAGATATGGAATAGAATTGAAACTATGTGTTTACTTGCTGCTTCTAAATGTGGGAGATATTTCTGCTAGTTTTATGTTGTTCAATCTATGCAGTTGGTAAATAATTCTTTTTCATTTTTTTTTTCCATCTTAACCATGCCAAAAAGTTTCCCTTCCAGGGAAACTGAAAGAATAATGTGAAGAGAAAGTAAAAAAGAATATTTTTTGGTCAACTTTAAAAGCATTTTTTCTGAAATAAAAATTTATTGTTTAGTTTTATTTTATTTTATCAAAAAGCATTGGTCATTTACAATTTTCTTCTTTACAACAATAATACCCACATTTTGCCTGAATTCACAAAGATTTTTTTTTTTTTCCCTGAAGTTCATCTCTTCAGCAAATTTCTGGAGAGAGAAAGTATGCAACTTTATTCTGGATATGTACTGGAATCTCTGATGCTTAGTGGAACCATCTGTACTTTAAACCAAACTAAGCAGAGATTGATGGTGTCTGTGTGAAGCGGGAGAGATCAGCTGGAATCATCACATACATCTTTTGTCATTTCTTTTTTCATCTGTATAATTACAAGTCTTATCAAGCTGCATGCTGAGCTATGGCTGATTGTCAATAAGACCTCTCTTGATTGCACTGTATATAAATATTCCATGTCAATCTCTCAGGATGCAATTCCAGGGGCCAAACAATTGTGCCTTAGTCCATGGATACAAGGTCCTGGCCTTTTTTGCTACACTGATAATCAAATTAATTCCTAAAAGGGAGGCTCACAGATACCAAGTGGAAATTCCCCTGCACCTTAGTGCTGCTCCTCTGCTCTGGTCTATGGTGGCTCTACTGAGCCCTTCTCTCCAGATACATAAGATTATGCATGAAAATGAAAGTACTGCATTTATGTTTACATGATCCTCAGCCAGTTGCATGGCAACTGGAATTGTCTTTACTTTTATGCATATTAAAAACACTCAACAGATACCCTTTCAATAATTAATTGGTAATGAATGTAGAGGCTGTCAAATGCTTTATCCAATGTGTTTAGGCTTTATCTAGTGGGTAAACTGGATAAACAAGCTTTGTTTTTCTTGTTAGGTCTTCTTTCACAAAAGATGCCATTCACTGTTCTCAAAAAATACCAGGCAATAAACAAAACCCAGGAGGAGCTGAGTGACCTGGGCAGTGTCAAGGCCAGCCAAGTGTCTGTGTTTGCAGGGCACAGGACAGAAACTCTGCAAAATCTATTCTGTGAGGGAGGCAGCAGTGATTTTTAATCCATTTTCACCACTTCTGATGCTCCTGACACACACCCAGTGCCTGTCTCTCTCTTTGGATTCCCCCAGCATGCAGGTTCCTCCTCAAAACAGTTGACACCAGAACAGAGATGCTGTGGCTTGAAATAGCTCTGCAGGGTTTTGTCTCCTCCCTTCACTGACTGTGACATAAAGGGTTTCCATTGCATGGAGAAAGGGAGCATTTGTAGGCTCAATAAATATTTCTCTTGTTCCTTCTTGCTTTTTTCCTGGCCTGTTCCAGAGGAAAAGGAAAAGGTCAACTCAGCTGTGCCTTCATCACTTGGCAACTTCAGCTCCCTGTCCTACCTTTGGACTTCTCTTGATGGAGATTTGGGATTCCAAAAGCTGCACTGGCTGTGACTAGTCAACCTTTCCTCCTTGTTGGAAATGTGAGCAGGAATTTTTCTCTAAAAAAAGTCAGAGGTAAACATCTGGTGTCTGCATGGCTTTTATACTTGTTTTAACATAAGATGAAATAAGAGGTTTCTTTACTCTCTGAAAATCTCTGTCAGCCTTGTTTAACAGGACCAGAGCACAGATGGATGCTCGTGCTTTGTAGGAGAGTTGTCACCTGCTTGTTTGGCCTTGCCAGCACTCCCTGAGCTCCCCAGTGAAGTCAGGCAATGCCTTGCTTGTCCCCTTGCCTGGAGTCATCCCTTTGCCCTGATGTGGATCTGCTCACAGATCTGCACATGGGGATTTGGGGCACAGAGGGGTCCTCGCTGGCCCTGTGGGCAGCAGCAGCAGCATGTGCAAAGTACTCAGCTGATGCTTCTTCCTTCTTGCCACCACTAATGTACCAGAAGAAGTCAACCACGTTGTTTTGTTTACATATAAATACCCCCATGTGTGCATTTATATCCATGTAGCACACACAAACCCCTTTGCTGCTAGGGAGGTTCTTCTGTCAAACATGACTTTGGGGTTTGAGGTTCCTTAAGACAGGTGTTCCCAGCAGCTGGGCTGGGGAGCCACCAGCAAATCTGCATATCTGTTCCTGCAGCCCCTCAGGTGGGGGCACAGTTACCATGGCTGCAGGATGCAATCATGGCAAGTCATATAAATGAAGGACACTATTGATTGTTCATTTCTGCACACACCATTACATGCACACACTTCTGCAAATAAGGCTTGAGGCATAATTGGTTGCCAATGGAGCTTCACCAAGTTGGCTGCATACATTTGGTTTCCCTTATTTTTACATTTTAGAGAGCTGTTCATGCTGATTCACAGGACATGTCTGAGGGCCTTAAATTTCTGCCTAGATATTTCTCTCTGCATAGCTCTTGTGTTATGTACCTAAAATAGATGGTGTGGTCAGCCTTTTAGACATGCTGGTTGTGTTCTGCTGTATCTCTAAAAAGCAAGGAATTGAGTGTTCCCCAAAAGGCTTCCCAAAAGCACAGGAATTCCTTGAAAGCTTGAGACAAGATATGTGTGGAGGCAAATTTGACAAAGTAGTTGATGAGTTTACCACTGAGCAAGTTGGTGGGGAAAAAAAGCAGATTGTCTCTTGAAACCCAAAGATTACACAGCATGTTGAGGACTCTGGTGCTGATCCTGAGGGTGGGCAGTTGCCTTGGGTGCTCTCGTGGGCTCTTCACCAATGTGAGCAACCTTGAGCACAGAGGCCCTTGTGTTGTTCCAGGCTGCCAGCGTTGAAGTGACAATGGGGTGTGATAATTTGCCAGCCAGTGCTGGATTACAGAGCCACTGCAGCCCATTAACACTTTCTAATAATCCTGCATGGCTCTGCTTTGCTGAACCTGAAAGGCATTAGAGTAAGGACTCAAAAAAGCTGAAGCCCATGTGAAGTCATGAGTGTTCCAGGGACAGCAAAATTAGAGGCTTTCAGATGATTTTTTGAGCCAGTTTGAGGCTGGGAGACGCATGTCTAAAGAATATTCTGCATGAAATCCCAGAATGTTGTGTATGGGCTTTGCTCTGGGTTGCTGCATGAGTGACCTGCTCATCGTCCCTGATGTAGAGAGAAGTGGTAGAGTGAAGAAAGGAATGATCCAAAGGAATTAATAGATAATGGGGGACAGAATTAATTAATTAAGATATCCTTCCACTTCTATCACTGCGGTCAAAAAAATGGTGCATAGCAGAGTTTCTCTAGAGCTACAAAAGTTAGTCCACAATTTTTGTCATATATTACCTGTATGTTAGCTGCTGCATGAATTATCCTTTTATGATGTGCACTGTATAACAACCTTTATAGACAGATACACCTTAACTATTACCTTTTCCAAATGGTGTAGGAGCACTGGACCGGTGCATTACACCACAGCTGAAGCAATCAGGCTGTAGATGTTTAGTCTGGAAAGGTCCAGAGGATATATTTCCCATACAACCTACTCACCACAAAACGTTTCCAGTGACTTACTTAAGACCTAATGAAAAAGATCAAAAGGCTGTACTACACTAGAGGAAAAAAACAGAAGTCAAAGTCATCAGCAGTGTCCTAAAGCCTGGGAACTGCAAGTAACCTGCTGAAATTCCCAGGAAATCCTGGGATGGTGGTAATGCAAGAAAAAGGTCTTGAGTGATTGTTATCAGTAGGGTTTGGAGGAAAGCTCTGCCCTTAACCCAAGACCTTGTGATGAGCTGAGCTCTGTGCACACAGGGGAGATACACCAATGAGTTACCTGTGGCTCTAATGTTAGTGTCGATCCTGTCTTGGTGTCCTGTTCTAGTTAGGGGTCAGGGAAAAGCAGCAAAAATTCTCAATTTTCCCCCCTTGTGATCCTTGCAGCAAAGTAGTGGAAGACCTGAAAGATGGGATTAACCCAAAGTAAAGATGAGGTGGGCATGCTGTGAAAAGATTCAAAGTAGCCTATTTATTATGTCCTTATAGAAAATACTAACTTTTTGTGACAGGATGAGAGAAGTGAAGATGACCTGGCTGGTTTACAGCTGTGGAAATACAGACTCATACAGATGTCCCTGCTTTGGATAGCAATGGGAGTTTTCAGTGTCCACCAAAATCTAAATTTCAGTCTTTGTCTTATTAAAGCCCTGACTCAGCAGATCCCTTCTGCATTGCTTTGCTTTCAATTACCTTATGCACAAGCTGGCTGAAATGCTTTGGGCTCCCCAGTTTGATTCCAAGTGAGATAGAAAGTGGCAAAATTTAGAACATGAAACCAATAGGTGCCCTAATCCCCTGATGTCCTTGGTGCCAAGTTGTGTTTCAAATCTGGCCCATGTGCAAAAGATCCTCTTCTCTTTTTATAGTTCATTTGGTCAGGGGTGTTTTTGACAAAAACCAGCAAAATATCCTGGAATTACCTAACATGCTTGCAAGGGATTGTCCAATGGTTTGTGCAGCCTTCCCATGCAGGGGTTATATAAAAATGTTCTGTTGCTATGTGAACTGGAGGTTTGTTTTGATGTAGCATCAATACCCAGGAGGGGAGAAAGGGGTGGGGGGAAGGAAGAGAAGGGAAGACACTGGCGTAGTGCCAATCTCTGGAGTTTTTTGTCTTGATAAATGGCTCACAAGGAGTCAGCATGACCCGCCAAGTAAACCCAAATGCTCTCAAAGAGCCGTGGGCTTCAGATACTGCTGACAGACAAGTACTCCTTATCAGCCTTTTTGTTTAAACACAGGCAGAGCGTGCACACGTAGGAGATCTGCGGCAGCAAGGGAGAAGCAGGCCAGCAGAGAGGGCTGCACTGGCAGATAATGTCCACCCAGATGTCCACAGCTGATTTCCACCCACTTTGACTTCTGCAGAAGCTCTGCATTTCCCCTCAGCTGCAGACACAGGTCACAGCAGATCCCCTCTGCTGCTGCTGCCTGCGGTGGATGAGTTGTGGAGTACAGCAAAGGCTTCTTTGGTTTCTGAAGGGAGGAACTCACATTCAAAACTGTTGACAAAGGCAGAAGGTCCATGTTCTTTTGTACCTTCATCAGAGGCAGAGCTTCTCTGCACTTGGGTTAGTTTCTGTTTTGTCCTGCTTTTTGGTTTTTCATATGTTTGACTCAAGTGAAAGGTTTGGGATGTCTAGCTTTGAAAATAAATTTCATATTTGTTTCTGATATTTTTTTCTTCCTATCCACCCTCTCCTAGAAAGTGTCAATCTTGTTCTGATGAGCAGGTCAAGGCAGGAGCTCAGTGGTGGTTTGGGGAATGCTTGTGCACCACTTAGATCTCCCACCTTGTTTTATGGAAATCTGTCTGTAAATGCAGCCCCCACAGTGCATCAAACAGCCCTTTGCTAACAGAGACTGTAATGCACCCAATAGCAGGAAATTGCAGGAAATGACTACAAGGACAACCAAAAATATNAAGGTCCATGTTCTTTTGTACCTTCATCAGAGGCAGAGCTTCTCTGCACTTGGGTTAGTTTCTGTTTTGTCCTGCTTTTTGGTTTTTCATATGTTTGACTCAAGTGAAAGGTTTGGGATGTCTAGCTTTGAAAATAAATTTCATATTTGTTTCTGATATTTTTTTCTTCCTATCCACCCTCTCCTAGAAAGTGTCAATCTTGTTCTGATGAGCAGGTCAAGGCAGGAGCTCAGTGGTGGTTTGGGGAATGCTTGTGCACCACTTAGATCTCC
>VYXF01008705.1:282222-296453 GCA_013397295.1 Polioptila caerulea
TCAGCAGATCCCTTCTGCATTGCTTTGCTTTCAATTACCTTATGCACAAGCTGGCTGAAATGCTTTGGGCTCCCCAGTTTGATTCCAAGTGAGATAGAAAGTGGCAAAATTTAGAACATGAAACCAATAGGTGCCCTAATCCCCTGATGTCCTTGGTGCCAAGTTGTGTTTCAAATCTGGCCCATGTGCAAAAGATCCTCTTCTCTTTTTATAGTTCATTTGGTCAGGGGTGTTTTTGACAAAAACCAGCAAAATATCCTGGAATTACCTAACATGCTTGCAAGGGATTGTCCAATGGTTTGTGCAGCCTTCCCATGCAGGGGTTATATAAAAATGTTCTGTTGCTATGTGAACTGGAGGTTTGTTTTGATGTAGCATCAATACCCAGGAGGGGAGAAAGGGGTGGGGGGAAGGAAGAGAAGGGAAGACACTGGCGTAGTGCCAATCTCTGGAGTTTTTTGTCTTGATAAATGGCTCACAAGGAGTCAGCATGACCCGCCAAGTAAACCCAAATGCTCTCAAAGAGCCGTGGGCTTCAGATACTGCTGACAGACAAGTACTCCTTATCAGCCTTTTTGTTTAAACACAGGCAGAGCGTGCACACGTAGGAGATCTGCGGCAGCAAGGGAGAAGCAGGCCAGCAGAGAGGGCTGCACTGGCAGATAATGTCCACCCAGATGTCCACAGCTGATTTCCACCCACTTTGACTTCTGCAGAAGCTCTGCATTTCCCCTCAGCTGCAGACACAGGTCACAGCAGATCCCCTCTGCTGCTGCTGCCTGCGGTGGATGAGTTGTGGAGTACAGCAAAGGCTTCTTTGGTTTCTGAAGGGAGGAACTCACATTCAAAACTGTTGACAAAGGCAGAAGGTCCATGTTCTTTTGTACCTTCATCAGAGGCAGAGCTTCTCTGCACTTGGGTTAGTTTCTGTTTTGTCCTGCTTTTTGGTTTTTCATATGTTTGACTCAAGTGAAAGGTTTGGGATGTCTAGCTTTGAAAATAAATTTCATATTTGTTTCTGATATTTTTTTCTTCCTATCCACCCTCTCCTAGAAAGTGTCAATCTTGTTCTGATGAGCAGGTCAAGGCAGGAGCTCAGTGGTGGTTTGGGGAATGCTTGTGCACCACTTAGATCTCCCACCTTGTTTTATGGAAATCTGTCTGTAAATGCAGCCCCCACAGTGCATCAAACAGCCCTTTGCTAACAGAGACTGTAATGCACCCAATAGCAGGAAATTGCAGGAAATGACTACAAGGACAACCAAAAATATAATTAATGTGAAATAAGTATTCCCTGACAGAACAGTCTTAGGGAATTGATGAAGCTGAAGAAAACTATTTTTCTCCAGTTACTCTCAGAGGGAATTTCAAAGCAATGGAAAATGTTCAGGAGAGTATTCAAATATGAGAAGACACATTAGAAAGATCTTACCCTTAAGTGTAAGTGAACCATTCAAATCCTCTAAACCTAAGGAGAGCGAAACAAGATAGATTGAGAAATAAAAAATGTCAACCAGAGACAAAAGATAAAGGGATTGAATCGTGAGTCTTCCACTGTTTGGATGAGTGTAATCATCCCTCCCTTATCCACTTTGCTGTGTATACAAAGGACAGGCGACGGGGGAAATAAGAAGGGCATTATGAAGCATAAGTAGTCACAGGACATTTGAAAATACAAAGTATTTTAATAGTAGCAACTGTGAGCAGAGTGGATTAAATAGGTGCTTTGGTGAATAGCTGAGCTAAATGATCTGCAAGCCCAGAGCTGTGAAGATAGAGCCCGGTGTCGGCGGCAGCGAGACGGGGTGAGCTGGCAGAACACATCTCTTAGGGGAGCGAGGAGAGCAGAAGAAACTCTTGGAACAAGCTGTGCCTTGTATCCCTGAGACAGCTCGGGGTGAGCTGGGGCCTGTGCACTGTTCAGTGGAGCCCTGGGAGGCAGTGCTGGGGTGGGCTGCAGCAGTGGTGTAGCTACACCCGCTTTGTGCTCGGCGAGCCAGTGGGGCTGACCAGCTCAGGCTGGGGAGGTTCTTCTCTTCCTGGGCTGGAGGGAGCTTTGTCAGACTTAGTGAGGGGTTTTTTGTGCTGTCCTTTGCTGTGAAGTGTTGATAGGTCTCCAGGGCTTAGCCATGAACTTGTGATCAGGCTGAGTCCTCTGTGGTTCCCATGAAGTGCATGGAGTTAAGGGAATAACACCTTATGGTAAGCACAACGCAGGCACAGGAGTTAATGCTTGCAGTCCATACCTGGCTTTTGACTTGGCTGACATTGTTGTGACACTTTATTTATTGCTTTGTGCATCTGCAAAATTAGGAGAGGTGGCAGCAGGTATCAACTTTCGGCACAATTGGAGAGAAACAGAAAAGAGATTGGAGAGATATGGAAAAGGAGAGTCTAGGAAACAGATTGACACAAGTGGGTGAGGCTTCCAGGGATGAGGAGGTGGGGAGGTGGCTTATCCGATGGGGTAACCAATTGCTTCCGCTCTACTTAATTATTGTTGCCATCAATGTGAAGATCCAACAGCTGAAATACATATTTGATTTTGTGAGTGGGACTTCAGTAGAAATAAAATCAAATTGGAGCCAAGAACTAGCCTGAAGGCAGGCACATCCTCATGCAAAAAAAAAGTTTTAAAGGGATTTGAGCATTCCCTGTGGCACAGCTTCCTTGTCCCGCTGCTGCTGATGCAGCATGGACTGATTTCCCCCAATTTCCAGGAGACCAAAGAAATAAAATACCGTTCTGTCAAAACCAAAGTGCCTCTGGGCAGCAGATGAGGAGGGTTTGGAGCTCTCTATCTTTTATTGGTTTTATTTTTTTTTTTTTTCCTTTTCCATCCTGCGTTTGCTCTTTAGGAAATTGTCATTGAGGGGGGAGAAGGCAAACAAAAGTTGACTTTTGTTAAGCGGTGGAGACTTGGCAGTTGTGTGGAGGTCATGGTGCTCAGTCAGTGTCAGCCTCCATTCCCCAGAGTTGTATCCTGTAATGTATTTATTTATCATTACAGACGGCCAAAATTTTTTTTTCCCCTTTCAGTTTGTTCTGTCCAAGGCCGCAGGGTTCCGACAGAGATCAACAGCATTCCCGCAGTGATGAAGCAGCTCGTCAAAAGCTGAATTAGATGTTAAATCTTTCTGAAGTGGGGAGGAGGAGGAAGGAGGGGAATCACATTGTGCTAAGAATTTATCATGTGTTGTTTCCTGTGAGATAATGTATAGGAGAAGATTTGTTATGGTGCAAGTTTCAAACTGCTGTTTCAGGGCTACAGTGTCTGCCAAGCTTATGATGTATTTGATCTTTTCTGAAAGTTCTTCTTTTCCTTTGCTACCTTTTAAGCAGACTGTCTTCCCAGTAGGTAAACACTTACAATGCTCCATCTACTGAAACGTGTACAGGTAGGCACCCAAATTTGCATGGATAAGAGGAATAAGCAGAAATAATCTAGGTTAGACTGTGAGGTGCAGTGAGGCCCCAGCTCCAGACAGATGGTTGTGTGCTCAAGTCATCCTGAGCTTTGCAGTCAGATATGTTAGACAAGCTGTGCAGGTGTGCCTTCTTGTGGAAACCTATGAGTTTTGGGACAGACCCTGAGGAAAACAAGACCTTGATTTGTAAAGGTGCTGCAAAGTGTGCCCAGCATTACATAAAGCCTACAGAAGCAACAACCTGACAGTGTTTCTGAAAACATTTATTGAACCATTCTGCAGCAGTGGCCATCTCTTACAGTGCAGGTCACTTTCTTGAGCCTGTGCACTTGTTACTCGATGGAAATATTCTCTGTGTTCTTTCTTTCCTCATGCTTCTTTTATCCTCAAAAGGCAATAGAGCTGAGCCTCATTTATGTTTTCTGATATAATAGTGTTTGCTATCTGCAGCTATTGAAAGGGCAGTTCATGTCCCTTATTAATGGACTCTAAAATGCACCCCTTTTAATCTAAATTGTGAGGGGGAAAGTGCCCAAAAGATTTTTTCACTGAATAAGTATGCTGGTGTAAGAGCATTTGGGATAAAATAGCTTTGCTCCAATTCCTTAATAAAATGTCAATGATAGATGATCAGGCAATCTCGAAGTTTACTCAATATTGTTTTGTTCCCGGTATCTAGGTCAAGATATTTCTGGGTTTTTTGAATCAGAGTTTCTACAGGTCTTAAATAACACTGTTAATATTATGAGTGGTTTAGTTATCAGGCAGGAAGGAAGCTTATTGATCAGCAGGAAAAGCACTGTGTACATATGAGCCATCTCTTCCTGCCTGGCTTTAATGAATCTGAAATCCAGCATTGGACATGGAAAGTCCCTTGTGCTGAGGGGTGTGGGAAGGAAGCTTGTAACACCTCTTCCTCCTGCCTCAGCTGCTTGCCTGGTCTTTACCAGAAGCACCTGAATTACCTTTAATGAAACTTTTCCATAAAGTTTTTTTCCTGAAAGTATGATCTCCTATGTACTTTGCTTAGGAGGGACTGAGGTACAGGGGGAAGTCAAAAATTCACTCACTGTTGAATGGATCAGGCCCTGACTTTGGGTTTGAACCCAATCTTTGAACCCTATCAAAGTGTTGGTTTGGGCTCTGGATGGCATGAATGTGCTTGTTATATGCTGGTCCCCACCTGAATACCCCTATGGGGAAAACAAATGACTGGTTTAATCCACTAGGCTCAGAAAATGCAAGCAGATATCAAAATTGTCTAGGGGGAACAATGATGTTGTCACTACAACCCCTAAATTCATCCAGGGTTTGGGACCTCAATCAGCAACTCAGGTTGCTCAATTTCAGTACAAGGGACTTGGAGGAAAAATCCAGGAAAAGAAAGTGTTCTGACTTTCCTAGGCTGTCCTAAAAGAAGCTTTAGTCCGTCCTTCCTTTTGGAGGTTTGTGATGTTGCCAAAGATGTTCAGGGTAACCTGTCTTTGCTCAAGGCACAAAGGTACATAAGTTGTGACATTACCTTTCTTAAGAATGTCTCCCATCCTTCACATCATATTATTTACAGAAAATAGGGCAGTAGCAGGAATCCCTGAGTGAGCATCATCATCATGAGATGAAAGATGATCATGGTGATTCCACTGCCCGTTCACTCAATGAAACTTGAACCCTTCCTGTGAAAGCAGCAAGGCTCTGACAGGAGGAGAGGTGAAGAGCAGGCAGCCAGGGAATTGCAGCGTCTTTCTGGGGTATGGGAAGTGTTCATTTGAAGCCCTCTGGTTGGGAAGTGGAATTTCTGCAGCAGTGCAGGAGCTGCCGAGTAACTCAGTGAAGCAGCAGTGGCATTTCTGAGGTGTGGTTTGGCCTCAGGAGGCCCCAGCAGTGGGCTCTGGGAGGAGCACACCCCACCTGGGAGCTCCTGCAAGGCACTGAGGGAGATGAACGCCTGCTTGGTGGAGTCCAAGCAGAGCTGGGCTGAGCTTGGTGTGCAGCCCAGCTCAAGTGGGGGCATGCCCAGATGCTGAGCTGCTCAGGGAGCACTGCTGGTGGAGACAAGGATGCACAAAGGGTTGAGGATTGGAACATTGCCTGTTCCACTGAAGGCAGCCACAGGACAGGTTGTGCAAAGTGGCTGAGCTGCTCTGGCAGTGCTCTCCTGCCAGAAGAGAGAAGTCTCTCTGTACCACCCAGCTCTTGGTAGAGCTCTGCTGGACCAGGTCACCACACTGAGTGCAGCAGTGGGGAGCTATCAGAGCAAGCATCTCGTGGGACTTCATCCTGCCAGGTGTTTGCAGAAGGTCACAAGGAAGCAGAAAAATGGATCCTTCTCTGCCAAGCAGTTTTATTTACCATGTGTTCCTCTTTGCAGTTTCTGAAGGATCTGGAAGAAATTACAAGAGTGACAGTTGTGAGGGGAATGTACTCCAGACTGGCAGGGTTTGTTTGTGCTTTGTTACCACATTGCCTCTTGCTAGCAAAATGGATGTGCTGGTGGTATTCCCGGATTTCTTGAGCTCTCATGCTAACTCTGGTAAGTGTGTAGAAAGGGAATAATGAGCATCATACAGGAAATAGCAGTTTAGGGTTTTTTTTTGTTTGTTTTGGTTTTTTGGTTTTTACAGATCTGTGTTTCAGGCTGGAAAATGCCTCTGCAGCCCACTTGGATAGGAATGTTGTATTGCTTTTCCTGGTTCTTTAATTGCTCCATATTCCTTTCTGGTGTATCAAACTGCCCAGCCTGTGCTTTTGGGGAGGATCTGGTTCTGCCTGTGACACTGCAGGTCACACAGCAAAGCCTCCCAGTAAAGGAGTGTGACTGTCACAAGAACGTGTTTCCAGTGCACAAAAAAGAAATCCAATAGAAAAGTGACATGATGAAAGATAAGCTGTGTTAAACAAAGATGTTCTGTGTATCACACCCAAACAGAGTGTATTTCATAATACAGCAGAACACTTCATCAGAATCCTAGGGAAGAAGCAGACCTGCTAAAAGAATAACATTTTGGTGCCAGGGAAATTATGCATTTAATAGATCTCTGCTGTATTTGTAGAGAGATTTCTCTCTGCATTCAGCCTTGGCTAAAATGTGATGGCAACATGTTGTAGGAGCCAGTTCCTCCTTAGGGCTTCCTGTTACAACAATGGAGCTGTAAATGGTGTTATGGAGGTGGCAAGAGTCAGAAGGCAGCAGGATGTCATTGCAGTTGGGAAATGCTTTTGATTAACTGGCCCTTTCAAATGCTGAGCTGTCCAGGAGAAAATCCAGTCAGGTTGGTTTTTGGATGCTTGGAGGAAGTGTGACTGTGCTCTACATGCCTTATTGCAGTGGATTCTGATCCTGATCCAAATCTACTCTGGGCAGAGCAGAGCCTCAGGGATAGAGCTCTTTTTCCTGCATGCAGCCTCCCCTCACCCCAGACAGCTGCTGAGGAGATGCAGCTCTTGCTGAGAGGGAGGATGGGTGGAAGGGACAGGCTTGTTGGTCTTCCTTCAACCTGTCTCCTACAGGCAATTCCTGTCCAAGAGAAACCTCTGCTTAATGCATTGAACAGAAACTTTTCCAAAAGTTGCCAGCTTTGAGTGAAAAACATGGATGTGGTATTTTGGTTTTGCATAGAAGGTTTGAAAAATATCACCTACTGTGTGTCAGAGTGACATCTGTTTGCAACCTTTTGGGCACTTCCTTTCTGCAGCATTCAAAAGAGTAAAGAGCTCATCCTCTGTCACTTCTGTGTTTGCTTTGGAAGGGATGTTCTTCTAGGAGAACTGGGACTGTGTCTGAAGAGACCAAGATGTCACTAAAAGATTTGTGCATTCTGACTACATGAGGAGAAAAGCCAATTTTACAAAGATGATGTCGCCCTGATTCTTTCAGGTTTTCCTGATGCACTTTCTAACTCAATGTTTGGTAGTTCCTAGTTCACTTTCTCATGAATTGATGCTATTATTAGAAGCTTGTTTATGCTAAGACAAGGTCGCTGGAAATTCCTTCTCCTGGGAGTGAAAAGTGACTGATTGACATTTGTCTTGACCAGTGTGATGGGAGAGAGGTCCAGCTTCTCCTCCAATCCCTGGTCCTTGTGTAAATACTATAAATGGAGTCAGATATTTTGAATAAACAGTTCTTTCAGCCTTCTCTGGAGAACGTGTGTCGTGTGTGATTGATAGCGACCCACAGCGACAAGATATGTCTCACTCCTCTGTCCCTGCCTTCCCACATGTACCTGTCCCCATTTCAAAAGGAGACTGAAAGGAAAGAGGATGCTGAGTGGGAGAGTGGATGGTGCCCTTGGCTGATGCCAGCAGCAGAAGGGGACACAACCTGGTCTGCAGGGACCATCTGCCTTGTGGCAGAAAATCCTAATGGATTCATTTGAATTTAGACCTTAAAGTCAATAGGTTGGTTTTCTCTTCCACATTCCGCTCTTTGAGTGATAACTTTGCTATTTTCTGACCATGGAAAGAGGGACAGGTTGGGTGAAACTACTTCCCAGTGTAAGAGTGGGAGAAATCCCTGTGCCAGGGGTCTGGGGGGCAGGTGCAACGTGAGGATGGAGCACTGGGCAGGGTGGGCTGTGGATGCTCTCTGTGCCCACGGGGTGATGAGGGGGAGTTTCCACCCCCAGCAGTCACCACTGGTGCTGCAGGACCTGTCCTGTGTCTGCAGGCTTGCGGGGGAGGCTAAAATAGATTCTTGGCATCGAGTCTTGGAACCTCTTTGCTTAATAGATTGCTCTGTCTCCCTAGTGATACTGCTGCAGCTGCAAGCCACAGAGGCATTTTGGCTGAAGTCCTCTTGTTTTAAAGGAGAGAATACTGGATAGATGTGCTCAGCAGCAGCATGACAGAATGCTCTCTTTCCACCCTGGCCTGGGAGAGTCCCAATTCTGCTGACCTGAGTGATGCATCCCTCCACGTCCCAGGCTCTGGAGATGAAAGAAACAGTGTCTGCAAAAAATTTTGGTTTTTATATAGAAAGATTCGAGGTCTCTGCCCAAGAGGGTTTTTTTGTGCCTTCTTTTCCTTTTGAGAGTTACTAAGTTTATTTTTGTCTGTGTGAGTTTGCCTGTTTTTCTTTTTTTTTAATATATGGTAAAGGTGGCTAGAGTTCTGCATAGATACTTTTTTATATTTCATATAAACCTAAACAAATACATTAAATAAAGGTCTTTTCACCTCCAGCCTGATGGTTCAAATCCAGTCGTGCTTGGGAACAAAAATGTTCAAGCAGTAAAAATAAAACATCTCCTGATTTATGAATAGAAGTGTCAAGCTTTGACTTGCTGTGATTACTGGCATCACGTTATTTGTGAACGTTCAGACAACTGCCAGAAATCCACAAAACACATTTGTAAATCCCAGAAGTTTCATAAACTTCAGCCTGAGTGGTTATTTGCTTTCTGCAGGATAAGTGGGCTGGCCAGAGTTGTATAACAAGGCCAGCTAGCTAATGCTCAGGTCTCACAGTAATAATAATGAGAGCAAAGCTCTTGTTTCTGTTACACAGCAGAAGGTGGCAATTCTGCTCCAGTTTACACCAGACAATTTGCTCTGCGGAGATGTTGTAAGTGGCTTGAGGAAGCTGAGGAAGAGGGGACCCAACTTGACTTTCAAACCTTATATTGTTTGCTGGGCCAGCTGTTGGGGAAAAAAACCCCAGTTATTTCCTTCAAGGCTGAATTGTTCTATTGGAGAAACCACAGCAGTGGTAATGCTTACAGAGAAGAGGAGGTGGTGGGAGATGGGGCTGTGGTTCAGGGCTCTGTGCAAGGCAGAGCACATCAGCCACTCTCAATATTTGTATCCGTGTTCAAGTGCCTGAAAAAGCATGGGAATTCTGCAAATCCATATGGATTTCACAACGGGAGAAGAGATGCCACAATGAAAGCCTAAATTCGAGGTATAGCTGTGCTAAGATGACTCTCTCCCCAGCAGACCCTGCCATAAACCTACTTATTGGGCATCCAAAAACAATTGAATCCCAAGCTGTGGGAATCTTGGCTCAAAGCAATGGCAAGATGTGGCCTACAGTGTTGCAGAGCTACTTTGGGGCTAATTGTACATGATATTTTGAACATTTTTAAAGTGTTCTTTTCCTTTATGTGAGTCTTTATATTCTCTCACTGCTTTCTCTCCATCTGCAGAAAGTAAAATTTAGAAAAGGTTATTATAGCAGCTTTGTCACAATATATGGTACCTGCTTGGGGAAGTGACAGGATAGGGACAACATGGCATAGTTTGCTTCTGCTACCACTCTAGATACGGGAGACTTTAAAATATGATTTGCAATTTCTGTTGGTCTTATAAATAATAGATCAGGTCCACAATTTATTCGCTGAAAGTTCCAGCAGATGCGGTGTAATTAACAGACTGTAATCATTAGGTTTTGGAGAGAGGGTGACATATCAATTTTTAACTGTTTTTCTGCTTAGAAACACATCCAAGTACTGCTGCCTCCAGAGGGATATGCACATGGATGAATGCACTTTGTGCATGCCATTTTATATACATTCTCACTTTGCTTTCCAAGTATTAACATGTGTAAATCCCTTTGGCATGTGCAGATACGTGCAAGTGGGCTGAGCATCCATAGCATTTATTTGCATATGGGATAAAGCATATGTGGAATTGTGTGCACTGAGTTACACTTGCACTGAAGCCCTTGGAGTGTTTGACCTTACAAAGTATCTCTTCAAACCTGCAACTCAGCAATTCAGTTCCTTTTGCCTCAAAAGTAAAGGCAGGGTGGCTTTGTGGAGGAATCACGATATTATTTTAGGAAATAAACCTTTTTGAGGTGTATTGCTCAGTTGCCTTCCCTTTAATAGAGTAACATGAAAACCACAGGGATAGAGAAACCAGTCTTGGTGGACAAAAACAGGTGTAGCTCCATGGTGCAGGTGTTGAGCTGGTACCCAAGTGAGTTCAGGTAATTAGTGCTGGGAGATTGTTCTTTCTACCCACACTAATAATCCTGTGGCTGCAGCATGACACCACAAGTTCTTTGCTGCTGTAGGTCTCATCTGCTCAACAAACCTGTCCAACAATTTGGTTTGTCTCTCAGGGTCTTAAAGCAAGAGAGAGACTGTGGTGCTGTGGTGTCCATTCCTCACAGTAACACAGGACATGGCCCAGTGAATCTCACAGAGGTTATCCAGGAACATAATTATAATTAGCTTCTGGAAATATCAATGCATGCATTTGAGTTTTGAGGGTGGTTCAAATAGAGAAAAAAAGTTTTGAAAACTGCTTTTCCTTTACATTTTAGGAGGGCTTCTAATGATTTTGTCCAGTAGCTCCTAACATCTGCCAGTAGTTCTCTTCCTCATGCATGGATGAAAAAACGATGACAATATCTGAGATCATCTCCTTGAAATGCCAGGTAAAACTCGAGAAATTTTACTGGGGACGCTGGTGAGGAGCTTTTGGCAAACTGTTGGATTTTCTAACTCTAAACATCTACTACTGATTACTTACATGATTTAAAAAAAAATGATAACTAAATGAGGGTACCCCTGATTTCCCCCAGGTAAGCCCATGTGGATTTTTTTTTCTCTTCTTTTGGAGAAATGGAATGTTTCATTCTTTGTCTTATAGAGGCTCTAATTCAGGCTTCCTACTGTTTTATCACTTTATTTAAGGACAGTGCAGGAGGCAGGAATCTGAACTGACTGCCTGATGCTTAAGAAGGTGAATAATGACTTGGAGAAGACCTTGTGCGTATCTTTTGATTTTTGGGCTTCAGACACCCCTTCACCCATAATTAACTCATGTGTTGACTGATCACCTGAGTGATCAAGGGAGACTCAGCATGTCAGTGGAAACCAGGGAACTATTACTCTATGGCAAAACAGCAATCGAGGCAGCTCGTCTATGATACAAATCAGATACCTGCAAGAACAAGTCACCTAATGGCAAGCTGTACTGGAGATGGATGATATCCTAAATCATTATCTTCAATAGCATCAATTATGTTTACAGGGTAAGCCCATGCTATCTTCATGGCAAGCCCTTCATCCAGATAGCAGCAGCAGCAACAACAAAAATTAAAATTACAGCATGAATTTCGGGAGGGACAGTGCACTATGCATGACTGGCTAATAAATCAAGACCATCCGTGGATTAGATGGAGGGGAATGGCAATGGTTATCATTCTGTTGTATAAAATGCACAGCTTAGGCTCTGTAGATCATTTAAAATATATATGAATTTGAAATCAGCCAAAAGATATGTCAGGCATTTTTCTTCTTAGAATTATGGCATGTTTTTAAAGCCTAAGTGCTTTTCAGTACAAATTTTAGCATGTTTTGCATTCAAATGAAACATCTACTCTATGTGTGCAGCCCTTGCACACACTGCCTGTAAAAGTGGAGGGAATCACTGGATTTATAGGTTCTTTTGCACATTCTGTCAAAGTCAGTTCTGCCTAATGGAGCCCATGGAACAGGAAAGGCTTTTGTGGCACAACTTTCCCTGAGAGAGATAATGTTTGCAGCCTGACATATTGCAGCGCCTAAACAACGACTCCAAATAAGTTTGTGCTAAAAGAAGGAACCTCAGCTGGGAAGGGATTAAGTTAATAACATTTTCTGTAATGTCTTTATCAGCATTTCTGTGGCCAGTTTGTGACAATAAACAGGGAAAAAAACCCTTGTGTTCGAGATGGAAGTAAATTTCAGGCTGATATGAGTGATGTACCTCATAACCAGTTATAATTAGAAGGGAGGCTTCTTGCAGCGCTGCTCCTCTATAAATCACAGCAGATATTACCCCAACTTGTACAACAACTATGAAATATGCTGTGAAATTTGAAACTCATGAAAAATAGGTTCTTTTGTTGCAATTTCATTCTCAGAAAAGCTCTCATTTGATACAAGCTTACACCCTTTTTTTTTTTTTTTTTGACTGGTTTCTTAAAACTAAGGTAACCAGCTTCAATTCCCTAGAAAACTGTTAAAATTTAAATTTAGTAGAGCCTTTTTGGGGTTTTTTATAATCACAGTTTGTGCAAGATGAAAGCATTGCATGTTTTGCTACACAGAATCCTTTCTTGGAAAAGTCTATCACAAAAACCTCACGCAGAAGTTTTCTATAGCAGAAACTTCTTATCAAGCACAATTTTACACTAAAGAAGTCAGAAATGCAGGTTGACAGATAATAGATGTGTATTTTCCTCTTCTCTTCTGACAGAGTCAGCTTTGACCTGGCCAGGTGCCCGCCTGCATTATTCCAGATGTGACCATGGAAAGTCCACAGGGAAAGCAACCCTAGGGAAGAATATCTTGCTGGCTTGATGCCTCAAAACAAAACAAAAATCAAGTAAGATTCCTCGAGTTTTGTGCTGAGGTCTAAGTCTTCTTCCTATGATATTTTATTTTTAAGAGAAAATGGATGAGTTTATTTTAGAAATGTGTTCACTGAAAACCTCTGAACCATTCGGGACTGTTGGCATGGTAGGGCTGTAGCTACTTCCATTGATCCTGATTTAAGGCTGTAATTGTAAATAAAAACATAATTCTATCCCCCAGCTACCTTAATTGAAAGGATTGATTCACAGGGGCAAAGCATGATAAGACTTATATGGGCCAAGTGCTTATGGCCATTTTAACACCCTCATTTTGGCATGGCCTGGGTTTGTTCTTGCCTGGAAGAATATCACAGACATTGGGGAGAAAACCTCACTCTTCAACTGTCTGACCTCATTTCTTGGGCTCCACTTGAATGAGAGAGCAGGGGACTACACAGCAGTCTGTGGGTGGCAGGAGGGTCCCTGGCCTGGCCTCCCAGAGGTCAGAGCTGCCTGGAGAAGCCAGCTGTACATGCAGGTGTCCCTGGTATTGCTCTAGCTGTGTGAAAAAAGATTTGCACTGTGACTGGCCATGACAAGAGTGAGAGTCATTGCTCAAGGGAACCGATTCTGCCAGGCTGGGTTCAAACATGTGGGACATGCTCAGCTGCTTCAAAAACAAATTAGCATTTTTAAAGAATTAAACACAGCTCTTGCTTATTAGGTGAAATTATCAGTTGTTTTGTCTTCCAGAGGTAAACAAAGAGCTGAGGGAGTCTCAGTCTCTCAGTCTCATGACCTTATGGTCACTGTCCAAAATACCAGCAGTGACGTTCCACACTGGAGAACTAAGAAGAAGAAAAGCAGATACTCAGCAGGGTTAGCCCAGCATCTTTCCAAGTAATCCCTTATTTTTACAAAACATTTCCATATGGGAAACTCTATCACTGAGCAGATGCACTGAAAACAGTGTGGTCAGTGCTTTGTGTAGATGCTGATATGGGCTGCTGAATACCCAGAACAGTTGAGAGGCTTCAGCAGAGCTGCCCTGCACGTCTGAATGTAAAACTGATGCCTGGGGCTGAAAATTGATCTGTAACATTAAACTCCAACCACAGAATGGGCATCACCATTTGGAAGGGAAGCAGATAACTGGTGTTAGCTCATCTGGTAAAGATGAGTAGCTGGACAGGGTCTGAAGAATTCTTGCAGATATGAAAACCTTACCCTGAACTTTTTGGAAAATTGTTTCAAAACACAAATTTGCGGCAGATACTTATTTATGTAATGGGCCTGAGACATAACCCTGAATCTAAATCCTTTTTTGCAGGGCAGAGTTGAGATCTGGCTTTCCACTGACCCTGCAGGACAGCCTGTCTGCAGTTCACTAATCCTAGAAAGCAGACAGACATACTCTTAAGAAAAAGTATTTTTTCATTCCCTTTTCCCTTGCCTTTTTTTTTCTTTCTTTCTCTCTCCCTCTTTCTTTCTCTTTTTTTCTTTCCTTTTCTTTTTTT